>JAECUM010045066.1:0-33374 GCA_016617855.1 Megalonaias nervosa
ACTGGAAGTGGATTTACTAATCAAGGAAGCGGCTTTACTCTTTGTCCAAACAGCGTTCTCTCCGATGTTGAACGACTAGAAATCCTCATCGGAAGAAAACGAGCTGGCAATAATTCTCCAGAAATAATTAATGAAGCAGCTGATATTTGTAAACGATTATTTACAGGCGGTATCATGGATATTAATGTGTATCTGTCTCTCATTAATGAAATTGCCGATGACTACCACAGTGATTATGTAATTAAATACAGTTACTATAATAAAATGATCGTACATAGTACTCAACGTGGACCAACCATGGTCAGGGTAATAAATTCACGATTACCAGTGTACAAAACAACCTACGGAGATGGACTAGGTGATGTTGTTCAGGGTCTATTTAGAAGGATAGCCCCAAAAGCAATACCTATCGCAAAGCAACTGGGAATGAAAGCTATTGCTGTTGTTCGTGAAAAAGGTATTGGTGCTGTTGGTGATGTTGCTAGTAAAGCATTTTCAGCGATCAAAGATAGACTAGCACGTTTAATACGACGAAAACCTCGACCAGTAAAATTACCTAGCACTGAAGTAATGCCCGCAAATGTCAGTAAAATAATAAATCAAGCTGCTAATCAAAAACTAGCAGAGTTGGCTAATGTACCAATGTCAGAAAAAGAAAAAAATATAACCGCTAGTCTGATAGCAGGAAGTGGTCTTCGTGTTAGACGATAATAATTATAATAAAGATGTTCAAGCGCATATCTGATCCCGCATTTGACATGGACGCACCAGTACTCAAAGATGAGTCTGTGCGTGATTATCAATATTATTCTTACGACGCACGAATTCCAGATCAGCGTGGAAGGATTGAATTACAGGTTCAGGATACAAGTAGGTATTTCCTACTCGCTGAGGCGTTTATTGAAGTAGAGGGTAGACTTTTAAAAGCAGATAATACAGATTATGGAATTGCTGATCGGGTTGGTTTTGTTAATAATGGTATTATGGCGTTATTTGACAGTGCCACGTATATGATTAATGGAAAAAATATTGAATCAATCCAGAAAGACGTTGATGTTGCAACAACAATATTGGGTCTTGCTAGATACAGCGACGATTATTCAAGATCAGCTGGTCCATCAATGATGTTTGCAAAAGATACAACCGATCAGCCCGAATATAGGAATGTAACACTAAATGATGCTGGAAATGTTGTTGTATCAATGAATGAAAATTTCAACTTGGGATTTGCGTCGCGTCGAGTAATGCTTGGCAATGATGAAAGGTTTTCTTGTGCAATTCCACTTTCACATATATTTGGATTCTGTAGAAACCTCAGGAAAGTTTTTTTTGGAGCTAAACACACAGTTGTACTCGTACGAAAGGCTACAGACAATGATGCAATATGGCGCCCCGCTGGTGTTGATGCTGGTAAAGTAGTATTAACCAAACTTTCATTATGAATGCCGGTGATGACTCCATCTATCGAAGAGGAAAAAAGATTAATTTCCTTTATGGATCTGGGTGGTAAATCAGCGTTATCATGGTTGACAATGACCACAGATGCTGTGCAGAGTAATGTTAATGGTTTATTCACGTGGCAAATAGCCTCCCAGCAGGGTATTTCTGCACCACGACATATATTTATTGAGTTTCAAAATGCTGCACTAGTAAATAATCAAGAAAATAGTATTATGATATTTGACAATCTTGGTGTTTCTGAAGTATCGCTGAGGATAAATGGACATCAAGAACCATCCGAGGATATATTACTGAATTTCCAGCAAAATCATGTAGCACGTGCATATCATCGTCTGATGACGTTTATGGGGCGTGATCAAAATATTGCTACTGGTTTACAAATATCACAAAGAGATTTTACAACGTTGTATCCGATCTATTACTTTTCTCTGGAGCATTTGGATTTATACAGACAGTCAGTAGTTCATATACACTTTCGAGATCGTGTGACACGACCATCAGCTATTCCTGATTACAGAGCAATCGCTGTTATACTCAGTGATGAATCGATGAAGGTGCTGGTGGACGAATGCGAGCAGTTGATGCTCCAGTAGAAAACGTAATTAGATCGCTCATAATATTATAATGTCATATAATCACGTTAGTGTTAGTCTGACTCCTGGTCAGATTAAAAGGCTACAATCAGCATCAAAAAATAACTGTGGAATAAAAATATCGCAAAAAAAAGAACAAATGACCGGTGCAAATAAATTATCGTTGACCGAGCGTCAGTTTAGAAACTTCAATGAAGCCAAAAAATCAAATAAAGGTATAAAACTTAATCTTTCTGCGGGCGCTATCAAAGACATCGCTAAGACGGGTGGCATATTTCCACTTCTCGCAGCTATACCAGCATTAATAGCCGCTGCAGCCCCAGCTGTTGCAAAAAGCAGCTGCATTAGGCGCTGTTGGAACCGCTGCTGGAATGGCATTAAAGAAAGCAACGGGTCAGGGAATCATGCACGCAGAAAACTTAAAAAAAAAGATCACGGGCAAAACAACACGGAAGACGTCTAAGAGCACCAAACGTGCCACAGCCGGGTCGTCTAAGATTATCAGGCCCAGCATACGGTCTAAGATTGCCAGGGACCCCGTATTCTTACGGAAAGGGCCTGAGATTGCCAGGGACAGTTCATTGATTCTGCCTATGTCTAATTTTGATTTACTCGATGCTGCTAAAAAATTAAAAATAAAAAACTTCAGAGGTGTTTTTATGCGTGATCAATTACCAAAACAACCAAACAATATTGAAACCGGTATCATTAATCTCGATAAAAATTCTGGTCGTGGCACTCATTGGGTTGGATATACAATTGATCCACGTGGAATTATTTATTTTGATTCATATGGACTAGTTCCACCAAAAGAATTTTTAGAGTATGTTAGCAGCATACAAAGTACTCCAATATGGTATTCAACGCTACCAACACAAACATTAACCGATCCGCCAATATGTGGTCGTGAAGTACTCTCTGTACTTGATGCTGTATCAAAATCAGCAGAACCACCTCATAAAATCGTGCATGAATATGCCACGTTGTCACATTTAAACAGACATTAGTAAATATAATGGTAGATATTTACGGAAGATCTTCTCGTGGTAAAGCTCAGCAGCAAGCTGATTTATATAAATGCAACCCTTGATCAGCTCAGAAATGAGATTGATGATTTATCAAATATTACAAATGTGGATCAAAATGAGGTCGTTATTTTTCAGGATAAAGAAGGACGATTAAAGACGAGTAATATACAACTGCCAGATGTACTCATACGAGTTCCTACTGCGGTTGTTAATAATATCGTTACTTTTACTGATCAGGGTAAAATACAAGATTCCGGTACGTCAGTCAACGATTATATCAAGAAAGCTGGTGATTCATTCACGGGCCGCATTATTATGAATCAAAATAAAATTATAGACCTTGGAAACCCAACCGCAGATACAGACGCCGCAACAAAAAAATATGTCGGCGATCAAGAATCTAAGTACGTATTAGTCAACGGCGGTATAATGCGTGCATTTCTCAACATGAACAATAATGGTATTAATAATCTTAGAACACCAGAATCTGATTTTGATGTTGCAACGAAGAAATACGTCGATGATAAGGAAATTCCTATGACAACTTCGCTAAAAACAATCAATGACGAAATGACTACACTCAATGCTACTTTTTCTAGACATGTAGAAACGTTCTTAAATTTTCGTCGAAATATAAACAAAACCATTAAAGATTTTTTTGGGGAACAACCAACCGTTGACATAAAACTAGCTGACGTTAACATGAGACTCAACGACATTGTCAGTGGAATACCTAATATTGTTCAAAAAACTAATCTGATTAAAATTCCACACGGACAGATTAAAAATATCGTGTATACAGTAGCATCAGGGTCATCAACATGGACACCACAAAATAACACTCTCGAACATACCGCAGAAGCAACTGGTTTATACAGGCTGTCCATGCGTGGTTTAGAAATTACTGCTGCCACTTCATCATCACCGAATGTATATCATAATCCTCTACTGGTGATGCTAAATAAAAACACTAAAGAAATATTTACGCTGATATCAACGGAAATGCCTCCGAGACGTTACTGGTGGTATCTGGAATTCGTAGCTGAAACTCCTTAATTAATTACTTAATGTCATTGCATAATGGATCAAAACCAAGGACCTCAGTCCTACATCGACGTTCAAAGTCACAGATATAATCAAGTGTATAAATGTCAGACTGAATTAAAAAATATAATCGACGATTATACAGTAAAAGTAAAAAAAATATCGCAGACGTATGGTTGTCATTGATATAATTGTTTACTCAGTTTCCGCTATTGTTGCTGGGGCCGGATTATTATTATCAACAATAACAATGACAGCGCCTGCAGTTGTAACAATTGTCGTTTCAACTTCAACGACTATCGCAGGTATTCTCAGTATTATAGCTAAGAAGACATCTGCATGTACAAATACTAAATTGCACGAGTATATAATAAAATTACATACAGCAACAACAGCCTATTCTAAATAATCGTCATATATTTCCTTGTACCTCAGTGATGGTAAAATATCTGATGAGGAGTTCGCAACAATAATGAAAACCTACGATGAAGCATTTAGTGACAAAGTCACTCACAATAACCAAGGCGAATTAAATAATAACAATAATAATAATGACTGACTCAAGAGAGCTACTTCAACAGATCGTCACTAATACAACCCCGTCAAAAACTACTATGATCTCATTAAGTTCGACCAATCCTGAGTTTAGCGTTAACTTTCCAGCCAAATAATTCGTTAGTATTTGCAAATAAGAATAAACCTGATGGAACTCCTGACTGGCAGAGAGTTGCTATTCCAACGGGTAGTTATCAAATAGAACAGATTAATGATGAGTTCCAACGCAGAATTAAATCTATTACAGGAAAAGAATCCAAAATAGCAATTACTGTTTACGAACCAACATTATCAGCGGTGATTGAAATAAATTCCCCTGATTATTCTGTAGATATTTATCAAAGTTCGATCAGATCAGTATTAGGCTGGCCTGAGGTTGCATCGGTTTATCAAGGACCACCTGAACCAAAACGATCTGATTTCGTTATAAATGTTGAAAAATTTATAAAAAAATCCCAGAATATCGAAAAACTTATCCATTTATAGAGAATCCGGATGCTTATCGTGGTTATACACATTATACTCATTTTGTAGATTTCATTCAGGGTAAGAAAGGTACAACAAGAATAGTAACAATTAACATTGAAGAAATTAACTCAAAATCAAAACCAATTAAATCTGAACATGGACGTGTACTTAATGATCTAAGAAATTTATTTTCCAGCATCAACACTTTTTATAACGATGATTTAAAAAATCAAATAATTGAAACAATACAACATTTGAATCAAGTTGCATCAGACTTAGAATATGTAAATAAGGCTATCGTTGACAGAGAAAAAACATTAAACGCCCCGGCAGATAGATTTCTTAATACTTATATAGTTAATGAAGACAGCCCAATTCAACGTGTAAGTTATAAACGTTTATTTAAAACAGTGTTTCTTAAACATTATGGAATTACAGAAGAACAACTACCAACATTTATAATTCCGGGATTTAACTCTGATGAGCTAAAGAAATCAGTTAATGATCTTATTGATGAACACTTTAAAAGAATATGTGATTCATGGAAAAAATTAATACCTACACCAACCATTCTTAAATCTAATAATGACCCACACGGTGGAGGTCGCCATATCTCACCTGGTATTGTTAATATAACATCAACGATCGCAGTCAATCTAGTATGTGACGTAATTGATGGCAGCTATCAAGTAGATCTTGAAAAATCCACTCAAGCTCAACAAGGGTATATATTATATTCATTCAGTCCTCAAGCTCCACCTGGGTGGTTAATTGTATCTGAGCCAATTAATCCCGTTTATCTACGTGTACATAATCTATTATTGTCAAGAATAAATTTCATGCTTACTGACCAGACAGGATACATTTTGGATTTAAGACAAGAATCACTAAATATTAATCTATATATATGCTCGTAGAACGTCCGAGTAAATATTTCCTGATATAATCAAGGGGAAAAATAATCTGATTCTGAAATAATATAATTATTTTTTTTTTACTGATTTTTCTCATTCTGATGGGTTAGATGGTGCTCTGATTCGTAAAATCTACAGATTCGTTAATCAGATGGGTTAAATGGTACTCTGTTTCGTGAAATATTTAGAATTTTCTTAATCAAATGGGTTAAATGGTACTTTGTTTCATGAAATTGTTACAAATTCTTCAATCTGATGGGTTGAACAATACTCAAAATCATTAAAATCTGAATAATATATGTTTGAGGCAATTGCACATGTAATAAAGCGAGATAACTCTGCTGTCTCTCTGCAGAGCAAATTAAACGATTATCTCCCTTACTACTACGTTTGATTTATAGACAACGAAGATATCTTGTTTTCGTAAATTATTTAGTGATTTATTTGTTCACTGTAAGCAATTAGCTGTTAGTGAAGCAGCAATTTGTAACAGAGATGGGTATTGATGCATCTTTGACTCTGATAACCTTAAATTCACGTCGGTTTCTACAAGTGCGTAGAGTTAGTTTTAGCTCTAACACATGTATTTTGACCTAACAAACGATAACTCATACAGAAAATGTAATATGCGATTATTTTATGAATTATGTTTGAAAAATTGAAGTAAATTCACGCTACAGTTCTACAATAACTGATTTTATTCTATTAGTAATCACATGTGAGACAGTACAAATAGTTTATATACTTAAATTTAAGTATATATTCATAAGAGAGCGGTGGCCGAGGTGTTAAGGCGTTTGTACGTAGATCAAGTTCTGAAGACTCTCTGTGTGTTCGAGTCTCCAAAAATGCTAAAGATATATTATCTTGCATTCGGCGACGGATGCTATTTATAATTGGGGGTACGAAACTCAACAGAAAAATAATGCAACTCTCCCACCATGTAACCACGTGGTGGGTGTACTTTTGCACTCTCCGGGGTTTTGTATGGGGGGGAGAGTGTACAAAATCTGTTGGACGTAGGTAAATCCCCCCCCCGTTGTATTCCGTTAATAGTTAAGTTTGTTGTTAAGTTTATGTTTGTTGTTAAGTTTATGTTTGTGCTGTCTGCAAAAATCAAAATCATCACCATTTGTATATATTCATGTTCATGCAATCATATGTTCATTAGGATAAGTTTATGTTTGTGCTGTCTGCAAAAATCAAAAATCATCACCATTTGTATATATTCATATTCATACAATCATATGTTCATTAGGATAGGTTAGGATAAGTTTATGTTTGTGCTGTCTGCAAAAAATCAAAATCATAATCATATGTATATATAATCATGATCATACAATCATATATTCATTAGGATAAGTTTATGTGTTTGTGCCGTCCATTAGGATAAGTTTATGTGTTTGTGCCGTCCGTTAGGATAAGTTTATGTGTTGTGTTTGTGTCGTTAATAAAAATTACTGATCACCCTCTGAGCTTTCTAGGATGTTGTTTGACAACCTAGGGGTTCACATGGGGGTTGAGTCTCTATAAATATGTTTCGTCTAATTTCGAATGCCCCTGAGCTTGCTAGAATGTTGTTTGACAATCTAGGAGCCCATATGGGGTTGTGTTGTGATTATATGTTTTGTAAATATTTTTTATATTGAAGAAATATTTATTATATAATAAACCAAGAAAATATTAATGCTATTATTTCCGCTATCAAAAAACTACAGCATGAGGGAATAAATCTCTCTGATAATCTCAATCCTGAGAAAATATTATGCGATTATGAAATATTGAAACAGCGAAAAATCGAGGGTAAATACACACTGACATCTGAGTACAGGTTCATGAAACTGATTTATAAATCAATGTTGGAATCCTTGGGAGAAATAATAATTGACAAACAGGTGAAGCTGTTTGCTCCTCTTGCACGTTCGATCGAAAATATCAGATCTGAACTATCTCGAGAATACGAGAAGAAAAAGATTATAGATAATCGTGTAATACAACTAAGAAAAATTATGTTATTTGATTCAAGCGACAGTGACAGTGAAGGTACCACGATTGATTGGGAATAATTAACAAAAAAAATATTTCACTCATCAGCTTAGCTGATTGTAAACGACTGTGATGTGTTCTCGTAAATTATTTTGATCTACGTGTATTTTATGCGTATTGAAACTTAATTTTTTGTTCAAATTTTTTCGACAATGCGAATCTATAATAGCAATTTGAAACATATTGTACTGATTGTGGATATATATCAAAATATTTGGCAGCAGCATTCATTGATGGGAAAACTATTTCTTCATCGGTTTCTTTATTCTTGGATATAATAGATCTTTCTGCAAACCTCCTACATTTTCCAGTATTTCCACATTTGCAATTCTCTTTTTGTGTAATAGCCTGAAGGTTACATAATCGATTATTTTTTTTGTTTCCATCAATATGATCAATTACAACCCCATCTTCGATAATCCCGTGGAAAAATTCATAGATAAATCTGTGTGATAAATATTTTTTCCCCTCAGCAGTAAATCGAAAATAACCATGAATATTAACACTACCTACTAGTGTTTTTGATTTACAGTTTCTAATAACACCATCTCGAGATGCTTCGTAATTTGTAAATACTGGATGTTTCACAAATTCATATTTCAGATAATATTTGTTTTTTAATTCTCTTATATAAGCAATATCTGTTTGATTCATACATAAATGACATTTGTTTAAATCATTATTTGTTTGATTCATTATAAAATCATTATTTGTTTGATTCATTATAAAATCATTGCCAATATCATTATTCATTATATATAAATGACATTTGTTTAAATCATTATTTTGAGAATCTGGCCAAATAATCTTCTTCTGATTTTATAAGAGATTCACATGACGTTTTCTTATCGTAATACCGCTTTAGTTCTCTGTATTTTTTTCCGCCTCATTTTAAACACAGCTGAGTTTTTCCTCTTACTCCAATACCACATTGAATACATGTTTTTGGTCCTAAACTCCCATATTTGATGTTCTGCATATGATATCCACAGAATTTATTTACACATGGTTTATTACAAGGAGAAGTAGTCCGATTTTGAGCCAAGCACACTTGTTCTTTGTTTCAATCATTATTATATACTAAAATTTCAATTTGAATATTTTCCTTAATTATATGGAACGATTATATACGATTAAACCACGAAGATCCAGATTCGATCTGGATAGATTATCTGAATATAAATTTAGTATTTCGATGCAGGATTTAGCATTAACAAATATAGAAATAACAGAGCGTATCCGTGAAGCAAAGAGGGAATTTCGTAATAGTGGTGCTGCTCATGTTTGGTCAACATTCAGAGTCGGGAATGTTACTAATATGATGAATGACGAACGAGGAAAGGTGATTATTAATCACCTTGATGATCAAAAATATTTTATTCTAATAAAATTCATTGTAAATACAGAAGATGATATTTGGATTATTCGTGATAAGCGCGATCCAGTACGAGTACAATCAGGAAATAATATTGTTTTATTAAAAAAAAATTCCAAACCAGGAACATTAACCGGTGTTGATAACCCGTATTATGAACGATCATATCCGGTAACTGCTGTTGTGTACGCAATATATCCGCTGAATGCTAACGCTGAAGATCTCAAACTGATGAAACTATCAGAATCAAGAATAAACTGCGTAGCTGAACGAGTTACGGAACATTTTATAAACGCCATGCGTGGTAATGGTTTAACAGAACTACGGCGTAAAAAAATAAATAGGCAGAATCAGTCAAGAATACCGGAGCATCTATTAGTGACATTGATAAACTAGGAAAATTATTAAAATTCTCAATAACAGTAAAGACGCTGACGGGAGATATTTTATATAAATCGAAATATGAATCAAGAGGAGCTCCGATAGATATTATTGATCATAATTCGCATGCATGGACGACTGCAGCAGTAACAATATTTCCACGGGATAGAACAATTAAATTTCATAATAGTCATATATTTGATGCTATCGTTGATATAAGTAAATATGATCCTGTTTCTGTTTGGTTATTCCAGAGTTCAAAAGATGATTATTATGATCAGTTTGTACGGCCTAATGGTGATATTTATCGTACAGAATCTCTACACGAGGAGATGAAAAATCTCGCATTAAAATATACTTCCGACGATATCAAGGTTGGAGAATTATTAAATAATTGTTTTACTGTTCCATCGGTCGCTGCTCACTTTGCTCAGGAGAAAAATTCGTGGAAATCAACACGATCGGAATTTATCGAAGATGTCCAGAAAAGCTGCGTAGAATATGGACATGGAGGATTGTGGAATACTAAATACGATTCCAATGATGTTATCTCCGTTGATATGGTGGCATGTTATCCTGCAAGTTTTCTTGGATACGGAAAATGTTCTGAATATTTCAGGAGATTTGGTCATCCGTCACACGAAATGGCCAGAGTTGCGATAAACGGACCATTACCAGAGTTTGATCTAACAGGATTTGCTCGTGTAGAATCATTCGAATTTGCAGAAAATCTCCATCCGATTAATTATGTTTGGTTTGGAAGACATTTTTCAGAAAAATACTGGGTTCCAATAGTACTATTACGATATATGCTTGATGCTGGAATTTTAATATCATTGAGAGTAAATGAGGCGATTATATCGTATCGTCCACAAAAACAGGTTTGGTTACCAGAACCAGATAAATTTAATATTGATGATGCTAGAAGAGAATTTCCCGACCTCAGCGAAGATGATATTATTAAAATCGCTGATAATATTCGTAAATACAGAGATGAGCATGATGAGAAAGTTGCAAAAGATCTCGGTAGAAAGATAATTGGTAAATTTACTCAAGGAGGAGCATAATGATCATAAACGACACTGCACAAGATTGATTATGGACGACGTCGAGCTCGATTTTATAATCGCTGATACAACAGAGAAAAACACATTTGTAAATCTAAATAATGCTTATTTATCAAACGGAACTAAATTAGGTACAATCGTGAGTTATATGGATGGAGAATCACCGCAGTTTACTCATTTAAGATCATCGATGTTAGCATATGTTTCGATAAATCTATTATCGATGATAAATAAATTTCCTCGTCACGCTGTCAGAGTCGCCACAGATTCATTCTACATAAATAAAAAATACACAGATCAGCTAAAACCACTACCTGGTAATGGTGAATGGGGATCATGGAGAATAAATCATGAAAATATATTTAGTTACTCTGAATCTGCTGACACTGAAATTATGGAGAAATATTACAAAAATAATCAAATATCAGAATTATCATCAGCACCATCTGTGTATGATCCTGTGGCTAGACACAAGACTGTTTATCTCAATGGATGTGGTGGTTCAGGTAAAACAACACCTGTGATTAAATTATTCCTAAATAATAGTTCAGATATAATTGTTTTGACACCTACACACAAATTAGCCAGAGAAATAAAGGAACGAGGAGTAAAATCATGTACTTATCATAGTTTCTTCAGATGGCGCGGAGATACATGGACTCCTGAACGAATGGGTGAGATAGACACGGTGTCGTTAGAAATATTAAAAACATTTCTTGATTCGTTATTAACAAAGAATACTGCTGTAATAATGTGTGGCGATCATGGTCAACCACCACCCTTTATTGGACAGTCACCACATGAATGGCTGAAGAATAATGTAGATTATTATGAAGAAATAAATGATGACCATAGAGCTATTGATGAACCGCTGAAGGAGTTTAAAAGGTTAATCAGACTACAGCCAGATAAAATACAATGTGAGATAATGCGTAAAGTAATTAAAGAAACTAATATGAATGATTTTCTGAGTTTATGGAGACCTGCTGATTTGATAGTCGCAAGTAGAAAGATAGTTCGTGATAAACTGCAGGAGAAATTATTTCTGTTACATAAAGAAAAGTTTTCAAATCTACCTGTACCATTATGTTATCGCCCAGTAGATACTCGAGGACAGAATATTGAAGTTGAAATTCCTGATGGTGGAATAAAAAATCTTGTCTTGAATGATATTGTTTTGGTTGCTGTTGACGTTGTTGAGAATGCGCTGAGTATGGATAAATCACCGTGGACGTGAGGATACGCTATAACGATCCATTCTTCACAGGGATTAACAATATCAGATATAAATATCTGGATTGTCGATGATCGGATCGAATGGTCAAATTTAGTCTATCTTGCAGTATCTCGTGTCAGAAGAATATATCAACTACATAGGGTTATTATGAATTTTACAGAAAATAATGATCAAACTGTTAGTAATGACGTAATAAGAAAAAAACTATATGGTTATAAACAATGTGACAAAAAAAAAATAATCGTTTTTTTTAATATAGATACTGAGTTTATTATAACACTAAAACAACGACAGAATAATCATTGTGCAAGCTGTAACACAATAATGTTGTGGCAATATTCGAATAATAATCCAAGACAATCTACCGTAGACAGAATTAATAGTGATCTTGGTCATAAACGTGATAATGTGATGCTGACCTGTCTTGAATGCAATCGACGTAGAGTTTCTGGTTATGTAATTGTATGTGGTGGTAATTGTGTGTCTTTAGGAATTACTTGTAACTGTTCACGTACAAATCCACGTTGAGGGGCGGTTGAATCTAGTCTGTAGATTGCAAGTCTACCAGTGGATCTTACCACGCTAGAAATTGTATGTGCAGTCACACTCCAGATAGGATCAGTTGCTCTTTTTTTACCACCTTCAAGTTCACCAGGTTCGTGTAAATATCTTACAGTTACATTACCTAATACTGGTTGAGAGAAAGATTCACGTCGTTGTATTGGTATTTATTTTTTTGTGGTCGCATTAGAAGGTTTCATGAAGTTGAACGA
The DNA here is from genome assembly GCA_016617855.1 of Megalonaias nervosa. Classification (NCBI taxonomy): domain Eukaryota; kingdom Metazoa; phylum Mollusca; class Bivalvia; order Unionida; family Unionidae; genus Megalonaias; species Megalonaias nervosa. The sequence continues at coordinate 12,943 of JAECUM010045066.1, forward strand.
GTAATTTCATTATTCAATGCAGTTATCACACTTGGTAACCTTGCAACCCATTCACGAGATCTTTCCCCGGACTTAAAGTCAGTAGATATTTCCTTTGCGTATTGATATCCAAATAACCGCTCAGCAAGTGTTCGATTAAATCGTTCAACGATTGCCTGATCACGATGAATTTCAGTGTGTCCTCGTCTGATTTTAACATTATGTTTTTTCATCAACGATAATACCGCACCAAGAAATTCTTTGCCAGGATCAACTTGTAATAATTGTGGCCATCGTAGACCACCACGTTGATAAATTCGCTCAAACGCAGATGCAACCTCAGATGCTGTTTTTGTTGATAATGGTTCCACTTCTTTATATCTACTTGCAACGTCAACGACAGTCAATGCGTATTTGTACGTGCGTGATTGACGTCTACGTGTTTTAATAGTATCGTGTGGTAAAAATAAAATATCTGCTTGATGAACTTCATTAGGGGTGCTGACATCAAAATGTGCGTACTGAATTTTTTTAGGTGGTGGTAGATAAATCTGCCATATTGCTTGTTTTGATAACCACGCTGCAGCATCAGAACGTGAGACTTTTGCAGCTTCAGATAATTTAGTAATCGCTGATCTGCCTCTCCAATATCCTCTTTGGCTATAATAAACAGACTCCATTATAATTGTTATATAATCAATTACCAGCCCCTAACATTATTTTACCTTTCATGGCAGTTTTTACTAGAAAACTAGCGAGTTTTTCTCTGACAGATTTATTAGGTATAGAATTTAACGCATGTATCAATTTTACATCTGCGAAATGCCGTTGTTGTAAATCTTTACTTTTATACGCAACGTCATGAACATGACACGCTTGATCAATCTTATTTATTGGATACTCTCCTGGTCTTGGTTGATCTTGATCATCAAGTCGGATATCAAGTCGAGTTCCAGGACCACAATAATTATATCCAGGAAGATGTTTCTCACCGGGGCATTTAGCCCATAGAGCTCCTGGTAATTTCCCTAATGAAGCAGCGATATCTCCACCTGTCTTTGATGAAATAAATTTGTATTTTTTTTGTACCACATTTCACACACTTGCCTGTAATTGCACGTCTTTTATTCTTCGTTGTTATTGTTGTTAATTCGGCAGTAGGTGTAGGTACTCTACATCGAACGCAATATAAATTCATGTTATTTATTATATGGATATAATTGACTTTTCTGCGACACAAAAACAGGAACCAGTAAAGCATCATCCAGCGTTAACGAATTCTATCAGAATGATTATAACAGGCCCATCTGGATCAGGCAAAACACAATTATTGCTTAATCTAATAATGAGATGGCTGAAGTGGGATAAATTATATTTGGTAGCACCATCTGTAGATGATCAACGGTGTTACGAAGTACTTAAAGATTTTAATGAAAATGCAAAATTGCTGAATGAAGACGGTAATGATGTTGTTGACTTTATTACCGATATGATGAAGCCCCATCTGTAGATGACCTAGATGGATTTATTATCAATTTAGTGGTGCACGATGACGTTATGTTAGATAAACAATCAAATCCAGCTAGAATATTTTCTCGAGGTAGACATAAAAATACTGACGTGATTTATGTTACTCAGGGATATACACAAATTCCAAAAGTGATCAGGAACAACTGTAGTATTTTAGTCGTGTTTAATGGAGTAGATAATTATACCTTCCAAAATATTTATTATACTTGGTGTTGAGGGGATATGGATATGATCAAATTTAAAAACTTCTTTTCAAAAGCACAAGCTGTCCCGTTTGGATTTATAACAATAAATCTACATGACCCAAGATCCAGATATCGTATAGGTCTGGATAAAATCTTTGGTTAATTATAGCAGCAGGCAGGGTGAAAAATAACCAAAATTAATTGACCAACGAGTAAACTAAACGCACTATAAAATAAAAACAAAAAGTCAACAAAAAAAATAACAAAAATAACTAACCCAAACGATTTATTATCCGTTTTCAACCGTACGGAAATAGTCTCGGTTAGAAGGTTCGGTTTAGAGTTATTGACATTGTTTTTTCAGTCTTCGTAGGAACTTTTATTTTGTGAAAATAAGGTCAGGAACTAAAAAGGTCTGTTCACCCTGCCTGCTGCTACACCTTTGTTTGTCTTCGGATCAATCTTCAATGAAATACTTTCTCTGTTTGATACAGCACTGGTCAACTTTCTCATTTGACCATCACTCAAAAATTTTCATCACCAAGCAAATAAACCATTTTATTATTAACTTATCACAAAATTAGATTGGTACAGTCATCTTACCTTTAATTGCATCTAGCGTGATATATCTATCTGACGTGATAAGTGCATAAGCACCTCAAGCAGCAGGTGGATTAGCACCAAGTGTAAAATTTATTTCTATCTTAGCAGGTGAATTCGATGTTCTCTCACTGAGTTTGCTGATATCAAAATGAAAATTTGGGTAATTAGTTGCAAACTCATCAAGTGATATTTGTACACTATCACCAGCATCTTGATACTTCTGCATTCATTCTAACAACATTGCGTAAGCCTTTGAGACATTTAGCGTTTCCAGATTAAAATTGCATTCAAGTTCTCTGTCGGGGTGTCTCCTCGACTTGATTGATACATAAATTCTCCTTAGATTAAAATGCTGAAATATAATTTTGTATTGTTATTCATGATTCACTCCTGGTTCTGGATCTGAAAACAACACAAGTATGTCGGGATAATTGTTCACATGGAGCAGTTGCAGTTCTCCAGCTGTGTGTTACTCCAACTGGAATCTGCTTGTAATACATCTTATTTTGAACAAAATAAATTCTGCTGAATATCTATAATGCTGAAGTAAGTTTCTTTTGTGATTGATGGTACTACTTTAAGCATGCATTACGCTAGACGTATTATATTAAACTCACCATTAGCGACACCAGCTGCCCTGTGCATGTAACCTGATGATTCAGTTCTATTGAGAATTATTGTGTGTTTTACTCCTCTAAACGCTGTGTTAACATCTCGACAAAATCCAAATATGGATGATAACGATAGAAACATTGGGACAATAGAGCCATTATCAGTAAACGCTCTCCTCTTAGCAAATCCTTCATTGTACAACACATTTTTTCTTAAGCGAAAAAGTATTATTTCATTTAACTTACCTAGCATTGCTGCATCAGGTTCTGCAACTCTCAGTGCGTTAAAAAGTGCTATCAAAGCATTTCTAGTTGTATCATCATTAACAGGACGAATTGGTGCAACAACGCCTATTTACGGATTCATCGAGGTAAGACGATCTCTTACATTTGTTGCATCAGCTGGAGCACACCAGGGGAAATTTTTCTCCTGCTGAAACGAATTTATCAGATTCCGCTGCTCCATTGCCAGTATATTTAAACCAGAACATTTTAGTCGTTCCGCTTCTTTAGCAATCATCGCAAATGAGACTAAATTAAGTATTGTGCTAGCTGTTCGAAGGTATTCAGAAATATCCTCAATTGTTTTATTAGCAATTTTATATCTAGCACTTTTGAAAATATCCCATCCATTATTTTGCAATGTTACTATTGTTGCTGAAGTATAAAGAACAACATTTGGTATAGTTTCTTGACAGATATTTCTCCTTATTTCAAGGAAAGCTTTATGACGCAACAAGTAGATTTCCTCATCTTGCGCATTTATTGTTCCTTGACCAGCTTGATTAGGTTCACTTGTGTCGTGATTGAGATACTCAATGTACTCGAACTGTGCAGCTGAGTCGTTAAAGTCTACAATTTTATTAAAATCCAAATAATCTCTCGTCGACATTTATTTTGTTATCTACACAAAGTTAGGTCTTAGCAGACATGATTGCGTCTAGCGTGATATATCAGTCTGGTGTGATAAATGCATAAGCACTAAAATGAGCAGCTGGATTTTGACCTAGAGTGAAATTTATTTCTATCTCAACTGATGATCCTTCTGTCCTCCTTGAGTGTTTGCTAACATCAAAATGACAAATCGAGCAAATAGTTGCAAACTCATGAAGTGATATTTGTGTTCCATCACCAGCGTCTTGATACTTCTGCATTGATTCTAGCAACATTGTGTAAGCCCTCGAGACATTTAATGCTGCTGGTGTAAAATTACATTCCAGTTCTCTTTCTGGATATTTTCTTGAGCTGATTGATGTGTAGATTCTCCTCAGATCAAAATGATGAAATATCTTATTTTCTTCCTGCGGATTTGATACTGGTACTGGTTTGAAGACAATAAAAAACATGTCGTGGTAATTGATCACTTGGAGCACTTGTTATTCTCCAATTACGTTTCATGGCAACTGGTATCTGCTTATAATAAAATTTATTCTGGACAAAATAGATTTTTCTGGTGAATGTCTCTAATGTTGATAGCAGTTCAAAATTGTTTTGCTATTGACTACTTTCGGCATAAATAGCGCTAGATGTCTTATTGCGAACTCACCATTATCGACGCTTGCTGCTCTATGCATGCAATCATGTGGATGGGATCTCTTAAGAATCAACGTGCTTGTGTCATTACCCCATTTACTTCTAGAAACGTTTTGTTAGGTAACAAATAAATGTCTTCATCTCTTGTGTTAATTATTCTCTGTCCAGCTTGATTAGGATCATTTGTATTTTCATCAAAATACTCAATGTACGCAAACTGTGTTGTTGAATCATCGAAGTCCTCAACCTTAGAAAAGTCTAAATAATCTCCTGTTGACATTAATGCTGTTATTTACATAAAATTGATGACGCTTACAAACTCATTAAAACTTGGGTGCTATTCTTTCAACTGTTGTTGATTGCCTCACCTTGCGGAGACAACACTTTGTTGTTGTTTTAATCATGGCAGCAGCTGTTTCCTTATTTGGTGTAACATCATTAACATTTTATCTTATCTCAGCGACTGTTGGTGCTGGCTGCACAGCAAACTGATTGCCAAACAGCAGTTGGTTGGCCTTTTATTTTAACAGCGATCTTTTGACCAACAGCTGTTCCAGCTGCAGAAGCTGCCCCAGTAGCAAATGCTTTTGTTGCATCAGCTGCAATAGAATCAACTTTACTTCCTATACCAGGTATCAGCTCAATAAAATTTGTAAAAATATTTCCGCCAAATCCACCTACTATTTTTCTACTGTAGATTCTACGATTTCTCATTATTTTATTGTTGATCAAACAATTAATCTGCTTTTCTAAAAAGCAGATAGTAGGTTGCTTGCACATTTTTAAGATCAATTTGTCTGCCAGATTGATCCATTAGTGTCATTCTGCTGCTAGTTATTTTTTCTACGCCGCTAATCAGAAAATAGATCGTTTCTCTTTGCTGAATTGGCGAAAATGAGCCAGGTTTGACATTTGGTGAAAACGAGTAAATTGTTTGTCCTCTGCAACCTGATAAAGCAAGAGAATCTTCTTCTATTGAGCAATTTATCAAGATATTGCTTACTTCAGTAATGCCAACTGTTTTTGCACGCTCATAAGTTATTGTTGCTGCAACAGTTGAACCATATTGTGCTCTATTAAAACCAAGTAGGGTACCTATTGTTTTAACACTAGAAACATCAGCTAGAAGATTATTTTTAGTGTTATTTTAGCTCTTGACGTGTTATAGAATTTTTTTGATTCACCACCAGTTATATATATATATCAACTGTTTTATTATTGAATTGGGATCGGTGACACTGTAAGCTCCCTGTAATATTGAGAATGATGACCAGACTCCAGTTGAAAGACGAAAGTTATCGTTAGCTCCTGTTTTGACGTTGAATATTGATGACCATAATGTTGCTGAAATCAAACATATTTCATACTGTTCCTTTGGATTAAGTTGCAACGGTGGTGTGTATGTAACAGAAAAATTTAAAGTTGTCTTTGTAGTATTTGTACGCTGAGATGCCATCAATCTCAAAAACAGTTACATCTCCTTAAGTTAATTTTATGAATTCAGCAATGTATTTCATAAATCACTATAACAAATGTCAGATAAAAAATAACTTTTTATTGCGTCTTCATCTGGTTCTTGCACAAGAACAAGGAAAAGATTGTTCTATTTGATTGACCAGTTTAGCACATAGTTTATCAATTTCTTCCATATCCTCTTTATGACAATGTTTACTGCCAATAATCTCACTCTCATCCTCATCAAATTTGATAAATTCAAGTATCTTATCTGCGTTGGATTTTGTAATGACCCTGTTTTGTAATGGTCTTTATTCCAGGTTCTTCAGAAAAGATTTCACGTTGTGAATCTGCAGTTAGTAGCATTTTGATTATATTGTTAACATCAACAACATTAACCTTAAGAGCTTCAACTTCAGTTTTAATATGATCCGATCTGTCGCCAAGAACGCCAGCTAGTTCTTTTCCTTTGATTAACTTTTGTTTTGCTGGTTCTAGAGTAGACTCAAACGATTTGTCATAGAGCAAGGCTGTTGTTACTGGTCTAATCAGTTTTTGGAGATCTTGTTAAACCTCATTCTGTCCTAAACTAGCTCTTTTAAAACGATTTTGTTGTTCGCATTGTCTACTAAAATCTCTGGGTCGTCCATTATAATAGGTCATTGTATAAAATGTTACACTCAGCTGTGGACAGGTTATTGTTTGATTTAAGATAGCTAAGTGTTTGCGCTCTTTCTCATTAACAATTTCAGTTCCAGTGTTACCAGTCTCTTTAGCTGAAATCAATATCAGCAAGCAATCAACAACATCATCAAGTGATTGATGAATACCACTATACCCAAGTTTCTCACCAGCACTTTTAATAAGATCATTTTTAACTCTATTGCTAAAACGTTTGAAGTTTTGATTGAGGACATCGATTACACTTCCATTGTATATTATATTGTCAGATCTTTTCGCTTTCTATAACCATCAAATTTTATCATTGGAATAATAAACCGTGTTCAAAACCATCTTCCGCTCAGTAGACTCAACATTTTCATTAAATTTATCAAATGTTAAATTTAGAAAACTGTTAACCAATTTTTCATTTTTATTTAACAAATCCACTTACCTTTTCGGATTTTATCTCCTCACCAGATATACCTAGTATATGAAATGAGGAAGTCTTACTGTTAATATTTTAACCACCTTATCTGCATTTTGCTGTTTAAAAAGCTCGTTGATCAGCTCGTAAATAGCACTCACTTTTTTCAAGATTAAGATCCATTTTTAGTGACTCAGATGCTCAACTGCAGCTGTATTTTTGTTAAATCAGCTGCGGTCTTATTAGCCTTTTCTTCAACTTTGGCGATGTCAGCATCTTGCTTCACATCACTCAAACTCTTAAGACCTTTATCCTTTATTATTTTAATGTAGCTGGATTAGCTGCTGAATCAGCAGACTTCTCTCCAAGTATTGTGCTTGTCATTTGTTTGAACAGTTTTGCGGTCTTCTCCTCTGATTTGTGTTCTCCTTGTCGAGCTGCAGTCCACACCTATTGCAATTTTTATTTTATTTTATTTTTATTTTTTTTTTATTTTTTTATTTTTTTTGTTTTGCTTAATTGGCTTAGACAATATTTCTTTCCTATCCATATTACTTTAATCGCATAAAAATTGATCAAGGTGACGACGAAACATTTTTGATCTACCATTGCCGAATTTATCGTACAATAAAAAGTCATGCTTGTTAACTGTCGAATTGTGATAGTAGTCGGCAAACTTTTCTTTTGAGACGTCGCCACATTGTTCTCTAACAATGTTCTGAATATCAGTGTTATCCAGTCCAGAAAAACAAAATGAAACAGCCTGTGTTTCATCTGATAAAGCGATCAACATTAAAAAATCCTTGTGCGAGAAAAATTGTGTTGCAACGTTTGTTTCTTGACAAGGAGCAATATGATTTTATCTTTTGCATCTCACTGTGCTTAAGTGGTATATCAATAAACACAACTATTTTATTTTCAAATACGTCAAATTCATATACTGGTGTCACATCATCCGGGGCCTTTAGCATAAAAATAACTTTTATTGCCCCAAGTTCATCACCTAACTTATCGTTGTAATCTTGTAATAATTATATTTATCTTGCTGCTCTTTGCAGACTGTGTTGCTCTAGCCACTCACACAGAAGCTGAACTACAACACCTGATGGACCGCTTTGCAAAAGCATGCCATGAGTTCGGGTTGACCATCAGAATAAAGAAATCCAACGTGATGGGTCAGGACGCGGATCCTCCCAGCATCATCATCAACAACTACAAACTAGAGGTAGTCAGTCAGTTCACGTACCTCGGCTCTACCATCACCAACAACCTCTCGCTCGACGCCGAGCTCAACAAGCGGATTGGAAAGGCATCAACAACTCTCTCTAGGTTGTCGAAGAGAGTGTGGAATAACAGCATGCTGGCCTTGAACACTAAGATCTCCGTGTACCGTACTTGTGTGCTAAGTACTCTCCTGTACGCCAGTGAAACTTGGACCCTGTACGCCTCACAGGAGAGACGACTGAGCGCCTTCCATATGCGATGCCTCCGATGTATAGTGGGGATCACCTGGAGCGATCGAGTGACAAACAACGAGGTGCTTGAACGTGTCAAGATTCCCAGCATGGTCACACTCCTCCGCCAATGTCGCATCAGATGGCTGGGGCATGTACGCCGGATGGATGACGGACGGATCCCCAAAGACCTTCTTTATTCGCAGCTTGAAGGTGACAGCATGACAGGAAATCTAAACATGTCAGGTAAAAAGATAATAAAACTTGAGACAGCTTATCCTTTAACAAATGGTGATTTAACACAAGCATCTATCTTAAGTCAGTTAAACACAGTAAATAGTTTGAAAGTAAGTAAAAGCGGCGATAACATGACCGGAAATCTCAATATGGACGGTAAACAAGTATTTAACTTAGATATTGTTTATCCTTTACCCAATGGTAATATAACGCAAGCAGTTAGCTTGAATCAGTTGAACACAGTAAACAACCTGAAAGTAAACAAGAGTGGTGACACAATAACAGGTGATCTCAACATGTCAAATAAAAAGATAATAAATTTGGAGACTACTTATCCCTTCTCAATTGGGAATCTGTCTTAGGCGGTAGGATTAAATTAGTTAAATGCAGCAAACTTTCTAAAAGTAAGTGAAACCGGTAATATCATGACAGGTAATCTCAAAATGACAAGTAAGAAGATTATAAATCTAGAGACAGCTTATTCTTTATTGAATGCTGATTTAAGTCAAGCTACTAGCTTAAATCAGTTGAACACAGTAAATAAATTGAAAGTAAATAAAGCAGGAGACACCATGACAGGTAATTTATTATTAGTTAATGGAAGTAAGATAACTGGTTTACCATCAAATTTTCCACCAAGTGATACTGAAATGAAGATAGATTAAGCATGATGGAGGAAGAGATTTCTGACTTGATAGATAAGACGATAACATAATTCAACCAGACTTGGAGTGGTCATTGTTAACTAAAAACAAATTGATAGAGAAGAAAACTGATGAAAAACCATGATACAGTAATGACTGATCACGTTAAGATTAGAAAGCATATGATGAAACATGATAAAGAAATCAAGGACAGATTTATTAGATGACGATTGCTTTACAAACTAGGAATAAGAATAATAGAAATGCATGATTTCTCATCTGACGCAAGAATTTTACCAACAGCGTATCTCACTCTCTTCAGCAACATCATAAACTAATTAAATTTTTTGGAAAAGATATAGTGATGCTGAGTACTGCGCAGCTTTCAAGACGCTAAAAGAAAACTTGCAACAGACAAAATTGATATGCTAGCTGGTTATCTGAATGAAATCAATAATTGTTCATTGATCACTGACTCCATTCACTGGCCATATAATAGAAAATTAACTGGCGATGAAAAAAAAATGTCGACAAAATAAAAGCAAGTGGTCTACTGTTTTGGGTGAATTAGCCATCCTTCAGCAATTTTGTCAATATTATCTCGACCATCTAACGTGTGACGCTAAAATTGAAACGTATAGCACGTACGTCAAGCTGCGCAAGGATACATGTTACAGAGCTGCTCCCTCCTCTGATGTGTCCCCAAGTAATCTTATTTCAGTCGAGCCAGCCAACACGGTTTATTTGCCGTGCAACAACAACCCAATGTACCAATTTGTGTTGTCGCTGACGGATTAAGATGGTTATCTTCTTGGTTTGCGAAACGAGATGCTAATGCTGAACTTGAACATATATGTAAATGTGTAATATTTGCGCAATCGATTATCGGCATAAGAAATAAAAGCAGCAATGACGATTGTGCATCACTGTGTAGCTATGCCTGTGCGATTAATAAATTAGCTCGGACCTGTATACCGCGCTGTTAACAGCAATGGCCTCTGTGGCATTATCATTGGTAAGTTTAGAAGAATGGTACCGAAGGAGCTGACGACTGCAAAACAGGTTAACATCAAAGCCATCGACGTGGTCAAGGATAAATCAGTTGCTTCGATTGTTAACTTCACCGGTCGGTAATACCAGAAAGGTTGGCCTGGTTAGTACGACCTCGACCAACCGCACTTGTGCTAAAAAGATTGGTAGCAAATGCTAAACAACTAACGAACAATAAACAATGCAGCACAACAGTGACTTCATGCTCTCGTGGCTAGAGAACCGCTGGCTACTAATGTCCCGTTGACCAAAACCTAGATCGACTACAAGATGACCAATCTATTTGTTGTCATGGGGCCCACTGTGATACTCGACGTAGCCAGTTAAACAGGTACTGATATAACCATATTCGAACTGGAAGCAATTGCGATGCTGGAAGCGATTAGTAGATCCGTGAATATAGTAGCGCACACGTAAAAGTATACATTGTCACGATTTACACAAATAAAGAATTAAATGCGGCGCTGATTAATAAAACACGTGATAGACACTGCCACTGAGAAATACTGCAAGAAATTGATAAAGTCTCCCGAGGACGATCCCGACATCATCAGCAATGACCTCGTCACGGTCGCGTCAGCACTATAATGGCGCAATTGTTACCACGACCGCTGTAACAATAATGACTGCTTTAACGCTTGACGTGCAATAATATGGACGTGATGAAGTCAATGACGTTGAAACGTATACACGAACCGAAATCGACAAACGCGTACATCTGTTGCATAGATAAAAACGCGTCGATGGCATTATCGATGTCGTATGTCAAATTGCTGCCACAGCCAGAGATGAACTAATTTCGGGTGCCCCCGTGGGCGTAATCACGGTTGCCCATGGCCATTTCTATCAGTACGGTATCGATTGTCGCTGGTGCCGTTCAATGTGGCTGGTAACATAGTGTCAACGTGCACATGCCAAAGCACTTAAAAATCATGACAGCTGCGGAAAGTTGTTTGTCAAGGATTACATTACAATATCATGACTGCAGATAAATTAAGTCTCATCATGAAAGAGATAGACGACTTTAAAGTGCTCAAGAACCAGATCAAAATAATTGACACATCGTCACAGTAAAATATCAAAATCACTGAAAAAGCAAAAAAATACGTATCATACTGACACATTATTCTAACCGTCGCAAAATCGTCACTCTGGCATCCCTACTTGATGTCGATAAGTAAGTTGTTTGGTCAGATTATCGAATGCAGTTTCGACCATTTCAGCTTCAATTGGCTTCTTCAGCAAATGAGCTCGTTGGCGTTGTCATTTGGTTGTGCTCCAGTCAGTGTTAATTACGAAGTGTAAATCTGAACCAATGCCAAACGACATTCTAGATGACTCAATAGTTATTTCAGACCTGACTATCATTGAAAAAATTATGCGTGCCTGGTTGGCAGCTTACTCCGACCGTCAATTCAATATGATTTTCATATCTTATGCAGCCAAACTGAGCTTAACATTCTCCTCATTTAATAAGGAAAAATATTTTTATCGCGAGTGTCATTCGAACTGGAATTGTTTAGATTAAATATTATAGCGCAGCGTTCTAACCAATCAGGCCACGGAGAATACTCATGTACACAGAAAAATAACTCATAAACAAAGTTAACTGCTCTGGCTAGAGAACACAAAATACCTTTCTCTCATCGTGCCAAAAGAAATAGGAATTTATATTATCGACTGACTCGCTCACCAGCAATAATATAGATTTATTCTTACGTTGGAGGTATTAAGTTTGACTTTTGTTGGGGACACCACAGTTTAACAAATGTTATTACCTCTTTGAGATTCAAAAATGCACAAGGAAACTTGTCTTTGGTAAACATTTGTGTGCCCTGCAACAAAAATCAAACTAATGAGTCTGCTCACTAGTTTAGTAAACATATACTTTCCGGGCATGTATTGATAGGACGTAAGACGGATAATGATTATTGGATATATCTTAGTGTCCATTCGCTTCCCACCAAATGGCAAATCGTCTTGTACGCTACCATAATCAGGTATGGTAAGAAACAGGTTATACATTAATCTTAAGTTGGCGACAGTATAATTTATTTGAATTCTGGGCATGTTAACAAAGTTGTCAAATATAACCCAACCAAAATTCAGCTAGGCCTTTCCTTTTTCAAACAGTGTTTGTAAAGAGTAACCGACCTTCATATTTTATCCACTTGTCCAAAATCCTTATTAAACACTTGAAATCAATTTCGAAATTAAAAGAAAGCCTACAAAACTTTTACTCAAAATTATATCTAATGTTGCCAATGTCCATTACAGACAGGAAACTTTTCACACAGTGAAGATGCTTCAGAGCTGGTCTTTTTTAATTTATTCCAATTCGAATGTTATGAAACTTCTAATACAAATTAATTTGAGAGAATTCTTACACAAATGCATATTTAGCATTTCCTAACATCTTCATTTAATCTTTAAGAAGTATATTTCTTCCGAGTGTGGCATTATCCCATGCCATAGCAACGAATGCAAATGTTTCTACATATGTTAATCAAACATGCCATGTACACTGCCACCACAGATTACGGCGCTGAAAACACAGTTGTAAGCATTTAAAGACGGTCACAGCGTTACCGTCAATTCGGGTTTGTTTTCGGTTGTGCAGAGATTTATAATTATCTTAATTGTAATTGAAACAAAACAGAAATATTTTTTCACGAAGACCGATAAAAATGGTACCCAATCTCTCTAAAGAGATTGGTGATATACTTTGCCGTTGTTTTTCACCGAGATGCTTACATAAAACTCACGTATAACGTTTTCAGAAAAATAGCAATTGTAGAACCCCATGTGTTATGTAAGCTAATAAAACCTTGCCCAAATTTGTAAAGTAATAAAAACATAAAATACACAGTTTCAAGTACTTTGTTTATTTGTGTAAGATTACACTTCTTTTTATGGAACAATGTAATAATTTTATGTTTATATGTCAGCAGAATAATTAAAACAATAACATTAATTTATAGAATACATAATAAAAAAATACCATTTGAACATTTTCTTCCAGGAAAAGTATACATCATTCTATTAAAAATATTTGGTTTTCATTAAATTATATCCCCTTTAGGACAGAATTTGAATACGTCCTTAAACTTGGGCAATGCTATAATATGATATGATTTTCTGTTGTGAAAAAGGTAATTAAAATTTTTATGTATAAACACGTCCATATAATTTAATATTGTGTTTGACATTGTTGTTAATAATTCCGATCGTTGGGCAAAAGAAAACACAAATTCTCATTTGATCTCACTGTTTCCTAATGCAGAAGAGGAATCGGTGCTAGAAACAATAGAAGTGGAAATACATACTGCACGCAGTCAAATGAATGCAACAAGAAAGACGTGTTTTGCATGGATTAGCTAGTGCTTATTTTGTTGTAATTGGGTACCTGGCACAAATTCCTTGTCAGCCACTTGTCAGATGGTTATTTTACCTTACTGGCATATATCCTAAATACTTTTGCCAGAATTAGACTCAGCTACATCATTATTTTATCAATACTACAAAAGCCCAATTCGATCTCAAAACATTTACAATAAAAAGTTCATGATTATTTTGCAAAATTATCTTACTAAACACATATGCAATTACTGACTTTGCATTAGGAAAAATTTTATGAAAACAATTTAATATAAATAGATGAAAAATATATACATAAATAACTCTTAAATTAGCGATAATAAATAACACATTCCTTGTCACCAATAACTGAGGGAGATTTATCTGACAAGATAAAGCTTTTAACCATGTTAACATACTTAACCAACATTTTCTTCAAACATAAATTTTCTTGTAAACAAAGTGCAGTTTTAGATAAAACATGGAATTATAGACTCTCACAAGGATTCTCTTATCATTGTTCATTATCTTTCGTTTGCAAATCATCATGAAAAAATAACCGAATGAAAATAAAAATGCAGACATGTATTCACGTTGAAGCATCCTAACTGCTACCCCAAAAAGGACAACATTTTGTGTTTAAATAATGTTTCTGATTCTGTTTAATTTTAATGTTTTGTCCATCAATTACAAATATACAAAAGCTATTTCTGTCTTCAAGAAAATGTTTTGTCAGCGCGTAATGCTGTATATTTTATTTTAAATACTGTTACTTTTGAGTCACATTCTTTCAGTAAGATCGTTTCATGATTATATGATCGTTTTTGTAAGTGGAAATGAACATACTGATGGCATGGAAAGTTGAAACACAATAGTGCAAAATTTAAAATTATGCAACACCAAAAATTAATTAGAAACACAATAGTGCAAAACTGAACATTATGCAACACCAAAAACAATTAACACATGAATGTCAGTTGCATGTGATCAATATAATAACACTTACACAAGATGTATTAAGTAGGTCTCCACTGAAGAGACCACGCATGTATTAGCCATATATTTCTCACTGAATAAAAATACGACTTAGAAAGAACAAAATTAAATCATGTAGAAATCTATTTTTACAAAAAAAATATATGGACGTAACAAGTGACATATGGATTTGGTTTCAAACATATCATGCAGAAAATATGATTCCATGAATATATCAGGATATTTCGAGTTGTCTGTAAGGTGGATGTTGACGAAACATCAACTGTGATGACTTTAATATCTGACACTGTTTCCAAGATGGCAGTTTGTAGAAATCCCCCCTTGAGATTAGAAGTACTTCTTTGAACTGTTTATTTGTTATATGATACTGAAAAGAGAATTACAAAATATTTATGCAAGCGTGTTAGAAGATACCTTTATAAGGTCGCTGAGAAAGTAAATACACAGGTTAACAACAATTGTGATAAAACCAAGAATGAGACACAATAATGTCTGATATAAGATCTCAGATTAATCTAAAATCATTGTCTTTCAGTCTTGTCAATATAAACGAGTTGATAAAATACCTTTATACAACATTATGACAATTGGTGCATAGATTTGGCTTTACTGTGTACTGTTTTGATATTCTACACAATAAGATATATCGAACAAATTCGATTACATGGCAATCAGAATGAAAAGCAACTGAACAGTTGCACTATTTTAAAAAAGAAAATCTAGCTTGATATGTTTACATGTGCCTCTTATGTAATATGCACGTTTAGTAGATGGTATTTTCCATCTTAAAATCATATTTTATGATAAAATGTCACGATGATGGGCAAAGTAACGAATAAATGATGGTGCTAACGCTAAAAAGCAACGATTCATAATTAATATGGAGAAATACAGTTAAAACTCCACCACAAAGTGAATACAAAAGCTTGCAATTTTAAAGCGGCAAAAGAGAATATTATTCATTTAATAAATTCATTGTACTAAGCATGCGTAAGTACTTAAAAAGCTTTTAAAGTATCATGGAAGTGTTGTCTATTATTGAAGCAGCAAGGCATTCAGAAATTAGAGAGGTCCAAATCTGTACAGCAGCAACAATTAAGAAGAAAGACAAATTAAATAGGAATTAGAGTGTGTATATTTCTTTTTTATTTTTGCTGTAGTGGAATATTTTTATACTTTTCATGAAACACTGAAATGTTCCCTGGGTGAAAACAATTGATAATTCATTTTTACACTCTAAGATAGACTGAGCAAACGAAACTGCGATATTCGTCATTACTATCTCCTGTCTTACACCAGTAAATGTAATAAACAAGCTAAATGTAGAAAGCACACTAAATGTAACATACCATGCTTCTGATTGCAATACATATACCAAACAACAGTGTTCATGCCAAATGCAATAAATGGAAGAGTAATAAATTTTGATCACTTAACTCTAAACGAATTGAAATCTTAATGTAGCAAGTTTTGACATCAAATATCTGCAGTATTGTCCATTCAGTTTCTAAGTTGCTAACTTTGAATAGTAGATCAGGACGTATAGGCTCTATCCTTAATTATATCAAATTTGGAACATGTCTTCTTTTTAAATTGACATTTTATCATTATTAAACTCAAATATAAAATAAAACTGTCTTTTCCCTGAATTAATGATATTTATTTTTGAAATAATCGAGAAAGATTAACATTGTATCTAATATTCATTGAACGGATGTATCGATCATAGATCAGCTCATACAACTAAATTAAAATTATCGTTGCTTAGCATGTGTTTTACGTTTAATTTTAATTTAATTGTGGTCTTGGATTTTATTCTGGAACTTCTCGTTATAGTATCGGAGAGAACATGACCTCTAATTTATGTTTTCTTGACAACGAAATGATAACTGTACGCCTTTAGAACAGTCACATCGATTTATCAGGTACCACACATCCATTACGCTAAAATCCCACGGTGGAAAACTGAAATGCATGATGCTAGGTTGTGCAAATTGCTCCGTAAACAAAATCAGAAACTTTAATATCAGCCAATGATGTCAAAAGCAACATTTTGCTACCCTTGCAACTGAGAAATTACGCTCTCATTGTTTTCTCATTTATAATTTATATACAGTCATCGTTCTATTGCCACTGTCACGTTTTCAGTTACAATAAACATCATGTTGATCATTTATATCATTATTGCATTTAGCTTAGATTATATTACTTTTTTAGACTTCGAGTCATGTTACATTTACTGTAGTTATTACAATTAGCACTTCTATTTTATTTACTGGCCTAAATGGGGGCAGATAAGCTAAAAGCTACTTGTCCACGTCAAGGCAGAGTGCAGCTATTATTTATACATACCAGCTTTCCTGACACTGCACATATTAAAATTAAATTTGTCAGTAAATTATTTCTAAATCCTTATATTTTAAAATTTATCATAATATTTTCATTCATAGCGCTTGCACATCGGTCTATTTATATGTCTATCACACATACCATTCATTTATCTGTATGTTTTACTTCAACGTGCGCTGCAATATGCTACATCTAGGTTTGATGATGAATTGGTTATATTATTCATTCATTTATAATGCTAAACGTCATTCGTTTCCAGTTTTCGTTAAGACACACCAATGTACACTATAGACAATGATGATGACACATAGTGATTAAGCTTTTGCTGTAGTAGCTCAAACATGCTGATGTGTTAAACTTATTGTATTCCATATTCTTATCCCTTCTCCTAGGCTGACTAGAGTCAAAGATACTATCATACAATAATACAATAGCAACTATTTTTGACAGAATAAACGCAGTATAGATGATAATAATGAATAGGCCGATTCCAACATAAACAATGCTAATTCGATACATATACCATTGAGAGCCAGACTAAATTTAGACACAAGCATTAGAGAGTTTTATAAAGGTGGTCTTCAAAGTTTTGCACTCATGTGATCTTCATATAGCTTAGATATCACTGCGTTTTATTTTATGTAATGTAGACTGAAGTTAACTGTTACCTCTCGGTGCATATCATCTACATCGTCAGGGAGGTCGTCACGCCTCAGGGTCTGGAAAGGGTACTTCGGTACACCAATGTGAGCAGAAGTACCCTCAATCTAGCAACAACAAACAACAAACAAAATGAAACGTAAATTGCACAGGGGGTGTTCTATGTTCAAATATATTAAATGAAGTTAAGAAAAAACACGGCAAATACAAGTGCGAAGCGATACATGGGCAATGAGTACTGTACATGCTGAAATAATTAGAATGACGTTAGCACAATATTTCATATATTTTCTTTATTATCAGAGTGTTGTACATAAGTATGTGAATGCAAACTAAAACATTTGATACTGCTGTGAACTGCATAAAAACCTCCATCAACTAAAACCGTTCCCATGTGTGTGTGTGTGTGTCTGTGTGTGTGTGTGTGTGTGTGTGTGTGTGTGTGTGTGTGTGTGTGTGTGTGTGTGTGTGTGTGTGTGTGTGTGTGTGTGTGTGTTTATGTTCATCAGAGGTTCTCGCTGACTCACTCACACAGGGACTTATTGTAATTTGTGCAGTTATTTCCTCTGGCATTAATTAAAGATGATAGGCTTTCCAATTTTATTACACTCATAAAAGCACAGTTCGTAAAAAAAAACATTAATTATGTATTTGTTACGCATATATTTTTAAAACTACATAAAGAACATCAATATCGGAATTGACCAAGATAGGCAATATATCACACGGTGCGATCAAGCTTCATTGCCAAGAAAAGGGTCATTTTTGTAAACTTGAAAGACTGTGACATACATGCTAAAACGACTTGCGCTCTAATGGAATGTTTCACAGAGTTGAATTCGTCAACAGATATAGCAAAGAATCTAAATAAATAATAGCTACAATAATGCTAACAGGTCAAGAAAAATGCTTAGAAAACATGAAATTATTACGGCATGATATGCAAAGTAAGTATAAAGTTGCGAAAAAATGAACAACCACCAAAGATACTCTGAAATTAGATTCAATAAAACAGAAAGAACTCATCACTTCATAGACAGGTACATATTAAAAATTGTACCTTTATCAGTTGAACAAAGTCTCAACACGTAACAGACACACCCCAACAATAACATGGAGTAACTGCTCCGTTAATAAAGATCATGAAAACTAGGCATATCTTAGACAGCTTTATCACTTTATTTGTTCCATAGTAAGTATTATTATTGAATCATCATTTGAGAAATGGCAGAAGCTTATGAAAAAGAACAATTTAAATTTTCTTTGGAAGCAAAAGTCCCATAATGTATGATTTTGTAAAATAACAAATAAGAAAAATCTATTAAAGACTCGAGAGATTCCAACTTAACGATCGATTGGTGTTGCGATGGATAGTTTTGGACAAACGTTTTGATTTCATCATATCGCCAAATGAGATGAAATGTAATTGAGAAAAGATATTAATTTGGTCAGACGAGATTCAGGGTTGTGACAATTTTCCTCAGGATGACGTTGTAATGAATGATATCTGACATCAAGTGAAATTGATGGAATGAATACAGTGGACTTTTAGTGTTTATTTCCATAGTTTCTAGTAACAAAGATAATCCGTATAAAAAGAAAAAATTGTGTGAAGTGTGTGACGCAATTTGGGCAAATATAATACTGCAATTTCTAACATATTTACTTGGACCAATGCAATTTTAAGTCTTTCTCTTTTTGGTTTTATTTTGTGAGCTGTTAATTGCAGATACAACTTTTCTCTGCATAGGAGTAGTTTGCGTTTTGTTGTTGGATTTTGTGTTCAATTTAGTTCGTTCGTTTGTCTGAATATCAGATGTTTTGGAATCCTTCGTTCGCATATGCGTCTGCACAAGAGTCGTTTGTGTCTGATTGTTGGATTTTGTGGTCCTTTTAGTTCGTTCATTGGTCTGACTGTCAGATGTTTTGGCCCCTTTCGTTCGCATATGTGTCTGAATATGTTTTTTTTTAGTCCCTCCCTCTTGTGGGCCTTTGTTTACTTTCCTGTCTGTCTCGTTTTGTGCTTCAAACTCGCTTTTTTGCTTGGGGTACACAGAGGTTGGGTATGTATTATCATTTGGATAATAATTTTGATACAGCATATATGGTCGCTGGCCAAATATTGGTAAATAATTATTAGTGGTAGGATAGGGATCTCTGTAAGGGTATAAATGGCGGACACGCTGAGTCATCTCCATGAAATTGTCTGGATATATCGCCGTGTGAGGTAGGACCGGTGATTCATTTGTGAACGTCGACTCGTAGAATTGGGGAGTTGATGTCTCCTCAGATTCATCATAATTCTGGCTTAGGTAAATATCCTCAGACGGCGACCCTGAC
This sequence comes from Megalonaias nervosa, assembly GCA_016617855.1. NCBI lineage: Eukaryota > Metazoa > Mollusca > Bivalvia > Unionida > Unionidae > Megalonaias > Megalonaias nervosa. Next base: position 33,013 of record JAECUM010045066.1, read on the forward strand.
GCACTGGGCAAATCGTTTATCTGAGCAAGACAAACCAAACAGTGGAAAAGTCATCATTACTAATTCACCCCATGATAGGAAGTTAGAAGATGAGCATGGGTGAAAAAAGTGCCCGACTCATGGATAAATAGTGGGACAAAGACCTATGTACTTCAAATTAAAGCAGAAATATATCCTAAAAACTCTCATTTCTTTACTAACCTCAGTATCTAATAAATTTACGTTTCATTAAATGCAAATGTTAATTAATATCCTATATCAGAAGAATTCAAGAAGCATCTTTATGGGCGACAATAAAGTTAAATACTCCATTGTTTTTCTCAACTGCAATGTATATATATATATATATATATATATATATA
>JAECUM010045067.1:0-23855 GCA_016617855.1 Megalonaias nervosa
AATTTTATCAGAATTTTACTGAATGCAGGCGGAAAACAGGTAATCATACTAAGGCTAGCTTTGATAAGGTTTAGCAATAAAATGCGTTGAAAAAAAAAAATCGATCTGAAATACTCGTCTAATACAAGCTACTAATCCTTTCAAAAAGGCTATTTTGCACGGTTGCTCCTACGCTGTTATTTCGCTTGTTCCAAATATGGCAGGCTTGCACATTAACGCCTGTGGGAGACATTCATTTTTCGGTACCGGAACCTGAATTTCTTTTATCTGTCGTAATTGTTCTGATGTCAGTATAGAAGGTTCTCATTGAAATGAACGTTGTCGGAGCTCAACGGTATGGCAAGAGAGTCACTATCTTACCCTACGACCGTATGTACCCGTGTATAGCACAGATACAACCACGGACAGACCAGACTGAATTCTTTGAAAACACAACGGGTTTTTCTGCTCATAGAATAACAATTTGGACAATCGGCACGTCCTCAGCAGTTCCTGTAGCACGCTAGATAAATACATCAGGTGTAAGTTTTAGTCATTTTGAACTGCCTAAAGCATTTTTTTACGTCATAATGGCAACATTGACGTCACAAGGATTCGATGACGCAAAGTCATTATTAGTTATGTAACCAATAGTTTGAGGCAATACAAACTTACTGATTTATTCAGGTTGTTTTTATGTATAAGTTGCATGAGTATCATTAAAAATTTCAGTTGTTGGTATATTTAGTTTTAGAAGTATTCCCAAGTTTCCTTTTTTAAGTACGAACTTTCTTTAGGACTGTAATTTACTGCACCTGCGCAAATAATTCCCTAAATGTGCCATAATACTTTTTTACATGTTCTTTCATTCATTCTTTATTGTGTGTGGGGGTTGGGGGGTTGGGTGGGGGTAACACAATTCACCGCATGAATAAGTTGTCGGCCACTTGGAGTCAATACACCTTTCACGATGATTACAACATCGAAATATTTATTGAGATGGAGTTTTGTTGAAAAGCCACGAGGTGTTCGGATTGTGGATGTGCTTGTCCATACAAAATGTAGTACTTCAATGGTTGCGGCCATCTTCTCTTTGCTTAGAGCAATGACGCCGCCATTTTCTTCCGGTCCGTACAAGCTGGCGTATACAGCTGTTACCACCCTAGATCCTAAACTATGTAACAGAAAGAAACGAACCCAAAAATTTGTACAATCAACAAATGAATTGATATCACATAGTTACAATGTCAAAATTCAGTGACATTTACACTATTATGAATTAACTCTCAAATAATCCTAAATGTTGTATCTCATGTCTTAAAGTATGTAACAACAATGAAAGGTTAAATTTACCGGTATTACTGTGATGGTTCAAGCGTCGTCAAGTGTTGTTCTCAAAGTTTGTCCTTTATGAAGACTTTTCTTCGCACATGTAGACGGATATTCGTCAGACAAAAAAAATCTCGGATTGTGAAATATCACTAAGATTATCGGTTAGCATACGGAACACGCAGTCGAAAGGACGCAAATGCAAATCCTACCATCGGATAACCCTGGGCAGGCTGCCTTGGTTTGTTCTTAGAGTAGAGCAGTTTGCTCCAATTGTAAGGGTACTAGATAACCTACATTTGTTGTTGTGCAATTAAAAAAAAAATTATTATTATTATTTTTTCAAATCAAGCAAATCTTCTTGCTTTGAATACTTTACACTTTTTTTTTCCATTTCTCTGTCATCTCGGACTCGTTCTTCACTGCGTTCTTCTCCACTGATTACGTCATTATTTTACTTCATGAAGTAGAAAATAACACTGTTCGAAGGTATCAGCCATACAACACGTGTACATTGTGGAAGACCTAAAACATGTCCTGAGGGAAGCGGTTTTGAAGTTTCCATTGCTATAGATGAATAACTGAAAGCGGATTTATTTTGAAATGTTATGCAATATATGTTGTTACTATATATGGTATGAAATTGTTTATCTGTTCCAATATTATCACACACTGTAATCTGTCAGGGGAAATGACGGTAAACAGCATTATTAATACATTACCTTTATAACCATACACCTGCCATTTAATACCATAATGCAGTTATTGATTTTGTTTTTTGTGTTTTTTTAAATTTATTTACTTTTTTAATATTTAAGAAATTACAATTTTCTGGCCAATGAAAATTATACATCGTATAGAAAAGTATTGTAAACTTGAAAAAATTTGAGTATTTCATGCATGGAAATATTCTTGATTGATAAAGATAGACATTTAACGATTTCTTTAGGAAATAATTATGTTTGGCAAGTTTCGGGATTTTGAGCAAATTGATAATAGCAGTATACTGTTGCATCTTGCAGCCAAATTTTTTATCTTAACGCACTTCTTATTTGAATACTAAACATTTAGTCGATGTGAATGGGCCTCGAAATTCCCAGTCACAAGTTTTGTTACCTGTTCACGTCTTCAACCGTCTGATGCCAACGTTCTAAGTAAGCAAACATTTTAAATATTCATATGATATCATCAAAAGCCACCTGAGAAGGCACGTAGCGATAATATCATCCAAATTTCACATGTCAATGATGTTAAAAACGTGTTGTGCAAAGCCGCAGCCATGCGTTAAAATCTATGATGTCGACACGCGTCTATTATGTTTACTGTCGTTGGTAATACATGATTAACACTATGTAATACATGACTATTACTACCAAAGACATACCAACGCATCCTTAGCATTTCTTATGCTCCCCATATGTCTTTGTTTTATGCGATGGTTATGTCACATCTTGAGGAGGATGGTATCCCCATCAGAGGCACATGATATAATTTATCATGATTGTTATGCCACTAGATGAAGAGGATAGTGTCCTCGTCTGAGGGTCATCATATGACTCATTGTATAGGAGGGTTGTCACTTCATTTGACGTTCATCATATAACTTATTATGATGATTATATCAGATGTTGAGGAGGATAGTCTCCTCGTCTGAGGTTCACCATATAACTTTTTGTCGAGGATAATTATTCCCCCGTCTCGTCTGATCATATAACGTATTGTCAATGATTCTTAGCTGTGACAGAAGCCTGCAGTACTGATGAAAAATGACCTAGTCTTACGCAAGGAGATACAATTAAAAAAGACATTATTTCAGGTGTTATTTTCTTCTTCGTTTTAACGACACCCTTAGCACATTACGTGCCATATCATGCCGAAGAAATGGCAGCCAAGTGCCTTTTCCACGGACACACTAAGGCAGCCGACTCAGGTTGCGTTCGTACCGGGTATTCGTACTATATCTTACATCAAATATTACACACAGATCTGTCATTATTGTTACTATGTTTTTATTGATTTCATTGTATGAGGTTTAAACTGTGATGATGCATAGTCATTTTCTGACTCTGATAAGAGTTTTGATGCAAATCGTAAAAGAGATATTCCCTGACAATGCGCACAGGTCCAGTTCTATTGAATTTTATTTACATGAACAAAACTATCTTTCAAAGTTTAAATCAAAATCTAAATTTCAAAACTATCTTTCAATAAACTCATTGCTGGTATAACTTAAATAGTTTTATACTAAATCGAATAAATTAAGCTTCTCTGAATGATTTGAATGTTAACGCTTTTCATTTTAATGATGTATGTGTCATTTTTGCATACTATTATTGCCTTGATTGATTTCACCTATAACCCAGTTTTCATTTTCTCTTGTTGTCGTCGATGTTTCACCTTTACTCGCATAATGCAGTCATTAAAGACAATTTTCCCACGATTGCAGCCAATCAGTAAATAGAATACTGCTCACGAATTCCATCTGGACCAATCAGAATCACATAAAGTGATATGTTAACGTTTGGTAATTTCAAAAATATTAAACTTCAAACGCTATATGTAAAGCATACAGACTATGTTATAATTACAATTACGTATGCATATACAATTTCAGGATTACAACCCGTTTTATCCATCTTCTTGTTTTGATTTATGGTTTCCATGGACACCAACACTATACAATATGTGTTATACGGAAAGGTCTAGTTATCGTGACTTTTCCGATGGCCTAAGTGGTTACAGTCTCACCTCGGATGCGGAAGATAGCGGTTTCGAACCCAGGCCGGGTCATACCAAAGACAAAGAGTTGCTCAAATACCCCCCCCCCCAAAAAAAAACTGTATATAAACCGTACCGTTCACCATGCCATGAAATTTAAAATTTTGTTTTTTAATCCGAAACGGAAATTACTTTTTTAGGCTTTACTGTAAGAATGAGTTTTAAAGCGAACTGTGATTTAAAAAAGGTGGATTCACTGCGTCTAAAATATCTACGCGCGGACGTCAAAGAAGGCAACCAATTAGTTCGAATTTGGGTGTGCGATACTGAAATAAAATACAGATTGAACAGCTGTTTCGAAACCAGATGAGGTATATGAAATTAAATGGGTATGTGATAACAATTATTATATGATGCAGTGATGAATGCCCTTCCTGGGTCAACTGGTACCTTATTTAGACTGTTTTAATTAATAACCATTTGCTATTATATATTATTGTGACCTACCCAAGATTCAGGATCATCTAGGATTTGTCTGCTGCCCAGATATAGCTGACTTATCGATAAAGCATACATGAGTATGCGTGAGATAGATGGATTCAATAATTTTTGTATCGAACATTACGTTTAAAACTTTATTTATTACTCTACGTCGTGCACAGTAACGTGTAATTGTTTACTTTTTAGACTTTTGTATAGCAGTTTTAGCCACTAGCGTTTACCCTAACCGCTTCGGTGTCCTAAGTGGTTCGAGCCCCGGCCGGGTCATACCAAAGACTTATAAGAATGGTGCTTGCAGCTGCCTCGCTGGCGCTCAGCAGTAAGAGGTTAGTGCTAGAACTGGTCGGCCTGGTGTCAGGATAATTTGACTGGGTGAGACATGATGCTACATTTTTGCAACATGATGTTCCAGTGCTATATTCACTATAAACTGCCACGCTGTAGACATCGTAGCGATGTAACTGTAAAATTGGTAAAGCTACGTTAAAAATCCAAAACACACAGATATAAACGCGCGCGCGTGCATTTAACCTGATAAAGCTGAATGCATATAAAAGTAAGATAAATACTGCGAACATAATAGTATGCATGTATACATTTATGTATATATGAATGCACACGTGTATATAAGCAATGTTATCTCGTAATTACGCAATACTATCTCATAAAAACGCATTTTTTTAAAATTTTTTTTTAATCTGGCGCTAATGGGCTTTCGTACCTTCGTGTATTGTCACCTATATAATCACACGCGTGCGCCCGCAAATTGTATCGACCAAAACCCCTGCCTAAAGCCGTATTATGTGACATCTCTCAAAGGATTAATATGTCAAGATACCTACGAATCAAATGACATACGAATCATCCACTGAGACTGAGTATCACGCTCTTTGAGCATATTCTGCATTCATAGCATTCGTGGAGCCATTGTTATTTTGTTAAAGGTCTAATGCATCCTATTGATTTTGTGCCAGTTTCGTTTTCTATTTGCAATGTCAACTAGTATCCACTGTGGAGATTAAATTGGTATTCCAGATGACCAGTAAGAAATCTGAATAATTTTCAATATAATTAACAGTACAATTACCACACACACCTTGGGGTACCTACACCTAGGATACCTGCACCACTTCATCAGTATTCATGTCATCCTTCTTCCTAGTAACCCGCTAGACCGCAGGTAAATCAAAACGTGGCACAAACTTAAATTGTCAAAGGTACTCTTTGACGGGCTTCAAAAGATTAACATTAATTATAATATTAATCTGCAAATGGGTACAGTGCAAAGGATATATATTTTGAGGGGTAGGGGTGAATAACTGTAATCTTTCTTGTTGATTTTATTCGGTTTATATGCATGCTTTGTATTAAGTATTAAAAATTTGTAATCAGCTCTAACGCTTTGATAAAAATCAAGGACAGCATATTCGAATCTCATTCATAAAAAGATGCCAAGAATGTATATTAGATGTTTTGTATTATTGTTTGTAATAACATCACTTTTGATATTTTATTTGATAAATTCAGCACCATCGTATAAGCTGAGCGGAATTATTCATCCAGTGCGTGCATTCTATCTCAGAATCAGCCAACCGTAATTGGTTTGAAGTATGAAGTCATGTTGGCACGCGAAAATGAAATATCGAATCACATGTTCGAATGGTTTTTCAATATCACAAGCATAAAGATTTCTGAAATCTCATTACGTTAAGAATACATTTGTGTTCAATCAATGAGCTGCCCTTTGTGCTTCGTTTTGATCTTGTTCTGCCAAGTTAAATTTCATTGAATGAACCCTATGAGAAGAACAAGCCGACAATCCGTACGACTTGGAGCAAGGACAACGTCTGACTTCGTAATGGTTAGGCAATACGTGTGGAAGGCTATGACGAATATGGGAAGTTTAATAGATTTTGATATAATGATGTCTTTATTAAATATGATTTATTGTCGTTTGCTGTTATAATCCTTGTCTACAATTAGTCGGAACGTTTTTCTTGAGAAATTGAGATTAATCAGGCAGTAACGACCTTAGCAAGTACTTGGCCCAATTTGGATCATATTGGTGGGGCCCCTTTGATTTACTCGTGAGGCCCCCTGTGAGCACGGCATTTGGAAAAATAAACGTTTAAACAAGTTTTATTTGATATTGAGCTTAAAATTTTCTTCTATCGCTATAAATTACTTTCTCTCTATAGATATATTTTTTACAAATTGCTAACGCGCGGGGCCCCTTTGAATCCAATCGGTCTAATGCCGGCACTGTAACCAGGGGTGATTTAAACGTTCTGAACATTATGATATTGTACAAGAAAATTCTTTCTCAGTGAATAGTGTCTGTGCATCACTTCAAATAAGCCTCATATAATTCTACACACATTCTCAGTTTGATTATCCAATTATTAAATATCATTTGCTTTAAATTTTGGGGTATGGTATTCATACACTAGCAAACTGCACTTCCATCTGCATGTCGGCTTTCAAATCGTCTGCTCCTCAACGAATCTTTGATGACGGAATTCGGGCAATAATCACCTGTAGCAAAAGTAATACTTTGGCTAGGATGTAGCAAAGTTTTGGATGCTGTTCTCTTTCAGAAATTCTGACACGTTGGCGGATGTATACGCCGGTACTTTATTCTGGAGCAGATGGATATCTTGGGTACCAGTGCGCAGAGGGGGTGGTTCGGTAGTGTCCCACATATTTGTCACCATAAAAATAGCCAATGATAGCAGCAGACTCACACACAGGTACCTAGACGACTGGTCTTTTGCATTGAAAAATATTGCACATAAAATAATATTGAACGCCTTACTACGATCTCTTTTCGTTTTCTCCTACTAAATATTTATTATTTTTCTTGAGCTGAGTTCAGAAAAGTTAATCCGGTGCCTGTGACAGCATCATTCAAACATTTCTGGTCACTCTTTTCATATTTGGCGAATACCTGCTTGGCAACATTATCGGCCGTCAACAAATGCAGGACCAACTGTGCAAAAATCTTTGTAAGTGTCAAATGATTAATAAATGCATTAAAACAGGTGACAAATTAAGGTCTTTTTTAATAGAAATATTCTCCACTGTGCTTCGAGCTTCTTCGTCTAATGTCCCCTTCGCAGCATCCATGGCGAGCTCACCAGTGACAGAGAAAGGTCTTCCAGAAAATGAGTCATGTCTCATGAAATCGTGACCATTGTAAATATGACTACCCACCTACGCAACCCAACCCCCCTCCCCTGGTCAAAATTATATTATATGACAGGAAAGTTCAACAGTAAACTTTTTTCAAGTCCGCCTTCGTATCAGCGGGAGAGTGCTAGGCACGTCTGGAAAAATATGCTATTTGCTGAGCAGCCGAATTGTTAGTCTTCTCCGATATACTGTCCTCTCTATCATTTAACTATCCTACGTCACACGCATATATCCGAAGGTGTCTGGCGTGCTGCACATGCAGTGTTATCTAATATTGTTTGTGTATTGATTGGCAGTTTTTGACACGTTCAAAAGCAAAAGGTATACGAAAATGATCAGAACCTTCCTAAATAGCGCTCGTAATGAGAACGTATAAACCTACTGACCGGCATATGTTTTCTTAAGCTTGCGAGACCGTCGATGGTTTTATAACTAGGCCAGGTATGTATATATATACCATCAGAATTGAATTAACGTGTACTGGTTGAAAAAATCCGCTCTCTCTTTCTGTCTCAGTCTGTTTGTCCATCTCTACTACATGGATCGTTCAAGGCGTACTCTTTTGACAAGCAGTTCCAGCATTGCCCTCGTCAACGGCTTTAATATATCTATTGTTTGTTACTCCGTCCTTTTATTCTTTATTATCATCATCACAGTTGTCTTCGTCATCACTGTCATCTTGATCTTCGTTTCCTACCTTTCCTGTGTTATCATGGTGACCATAATCACCCAACATATTAAAAGAAAATATGGTAAAGATATAACAACATGAAATATGTATTTGTTATTTTCGTTATCATCTGTGGGTGATACATCTTTAAATTAATAGTATATAATCAACTTTAGTGTTCCCAACGTTCACAAAAATTATCATAGCTAAACTTGATTCATAAATTTGACATATCTTGCAATGTACAATTTTGTTTCAAAATAGTATCATAGCTTTGATTTCCAGACCTGCTGGTGCCACTGGTAAAAGTATAACATGATATAATATAATATAATATAATATAATATAATATAATATAATATAATATAATATAATATAATATATAGAGGATCTCAAATGGGTAACGATTTAATATTGAATTTCTGAAATGAGTTGAATAATGTCCAGCTTTTGCGAGCCTTGGCGAGCAAAAGCTGGACATTATTTAATGAGCTTCATAAGTTTAATATTAAATCATTACCCATCTGAGTTTCCTTTTATCACATAGTTTTATTTCAGTTGAAATTATTTAGATAGAAAGAAAAACGAATAATTCCGTTCATTATGACAGACGCTGTACCTTTCATTTGTTGTGCGTAAAAAATAGTCCCAAACAAAACTGAAGTAGTAAAAGTATATTATACATTTTTGATAACTATAAATCAAATAATAAGCGTCCATCCAAATAAACAGAACATTTTACAAAAGACAAAACATTTGTCAACACAAATTGTCCAATGTGTGATGTCACATTGTTTGATATGGTGCACAGGACCGGTTTGAGTTGGCCTACACAACACAGTGACAGTGTTTACGTTGAAATTCCACGTCACAACTAAACGTTACATTGTTGCGATAGTTTTGTGAAAAGAAGAATACTAGAAATACACATATTTATTGTTATGTATTTTTGACCCGATATATGCAGTATTTGATTTGGAAACATTAGATTGTACAGAAGACGTAACAAATCTCTTTTTGATTCGGACATGCATCACATGTTTACCGCGTAAATATGCTGTGGCTGGATAAAGTTCTGTCAGATGGGGAGACCGGTTTATGTCTACATTCTTCTGTGAACAAAGGTGAGTTTATTTTCTTCAGTAAGTTCACATTTAAACCAAGCTTGTATATAAGGTGGATTCCATGCTACAGATATAACACCCATCCATCCCTACCCCCACCCGCGTTATCATCTAAGCAATACAGGTAGTTTTACTTGTTGTTATTGTTCTTGTCTTGGGGGTTTTATCATTTTTCATGTTATGATATGTTATATATGACATCAAACCCCTGTGAGAGTAACTTAGTAATATTGAAACAGACGAGACCTATTTTTGCCAATTCCGTTTACGAGTCGAATAAAAAAATGGCGGCCAAAAATGTTCAATGAAAACAAAAATTCCAGAAGGCGGAGTTAAAAAGTTTTCACGCGATCGCAGCCAATCAGTAAAGAGAATATTGCACAATAATTTCATGGGCTTCTTTGGACCCATCAGAATGACATAAAGTGATATGTTCACATGTATAATATCAAAAATTTGAAACTACACACACTTTAGGCAAAGTGTACCGACTATGTTATAAAATATCATATCATATCATATCATATCGTATCGTATCGTATCGTATCGTATCATATCATATCATATCATATATCATATCATATCATATCATACCATATTATATCATATGCTATCATATGTAACACACTCAGCATCGTCACGTATGCTCCGATTAGGCTGAGTTAAATATGTAAATTAAATCCTTCAACGGTACGATCCTAATCAGCCAAAACTCTTCCATCTCAATAACTAGTTAGTTTGCACATGCATCGATTTTAGTTTCAACTTTTGTTATTTCTGATTTTTGTTTATTTTGTCTTCTTTGGTAACACGCATACATTTGATAACTTTGGTCTACAAACTGGTACAGCAAAACGAATACCATCAAATTAGAGTCATTTCTTGTTGAATATGTTGACATTAAAATATATAGCGGATATTCTAACGGAACGATCGTTTTTATTGCTGGGCAGACCCTACAATTACCATTTTATTTAATATGATTCATGTCACACACATTAATTGTAAGTGACAGGAAAGTAATTTTGTGTTCCGGAAGGGGACTAGGCGATTAGTTTTCGAACGTAATACTATATCATTTGAAACAATTAGGAGTCAAAGTGTAACTATATTGTTAGTGACGGAAGAGAAAAACACAAATAATGTGCTTCTTCTTATTCCATTCCTGATAATATGCCCTGCATCTCTTATTATTACGACAAATACATCAGTAACCTGCAAAATAAAGTAATTTCCTAATGGTTATTGGTAGCTGTTTTTCATATGAATACGCTTGCTCGTCTTCATCGCATGTAGGACTGCTCTTTTCTTGATCGTTTTTGTAGAGAGTTTCTTTTCCTCCAAAAACACAAAAGAGTTTGTATGCAGGACAGGAAAATTCCATTGCAAGAACAATCTCGATGCCGTGCAGTACACTGATGAAACTGGAAACCAGTCTCACAAGAGAACACCACAATGCCATTAATAATATTAAATTGCACAAATAACTATAGCATCAGCCGTAATAAAATCGCATCATAGAAGATTTTCCGCAAACCAGTCTCTGAAGATACAGTTATTCGAAAGGTCAGACCACGTGTTTTTGTCCCTAATTTTCAAGCATGTGGGAACATGCCATATACAAATTTCCTTGCCTACGGTTAGTTATTCTCCATAATAGCAAGTTAATTAAATTGACAATGGGCATATGCAGCATTATACAACAGGATGATCGCATTAGGAATATTAAATAACAATGTCTGAGTATCTCTAAAATATGGCTCCCCTTACCCTTACACGAGTCTTACTTATTCGTACGAAACATGGAATGTCCACATGAAAGTACGTGTTAGCATTGCCAATGTAGCATCCCAGAGGGCTGTCAGATATGTTAAAATTCCACAAACAATAGTAAATGAAGCAAACTGAGGTACAAGTTTATAAATGCTTTGGAGCCTGTGATATATAGCATTTGCTTTCATGTCTGTGACTACGATGTCTGTAAACATTTATATAACCTTATAGAGCAAAGTTAATATACAGTCATTACAAGAATCTCGATTTATGAAAACACAGTAATCGTAAGTCGTAGTCATCTAACGAATTATTTATTCCACACTGAAATAAGCGCAGCCTGAACTTGGGTTCCTTAATTATAACTAGAAAACAGAAATCACATTTTAATCTTTATGTCATCTAATAGCAATATAAATCATCATGACAACAATACCTATTATCTTCATTGTCATCTTCATTCATCTCCTTCTTCATCAGCAACATCCCTAACAAGAAAAATAAAAGTATCATTGTCATTGTCATTGTCATCGTCATCGTCAACAACAATGTCTGTGTAAATGTATTTGCAAAACAACCAAATTTCATGGTGGTTATTAACTTTATCACAGTGTTACATCTTTAATTGATGATATCAGCTGAAGTTGTTAACTCACTTTCCTACAGAGCATATGGTCTTTCTCCTAACGACAGCAGGTGTGAATAACGATGTCATATATTCGGTTCGCACATGAACTATTTCATTTGTTAAGATTACATATCCATTTTTACAGTTACATCACATCAGTCTCAGGTTAGACATTCACCGTGCGCATTGTTGTACGCGGATTTCATGTGCTTGGTTTATTTCCTCTGCGTAAAACACAACCGTAATTTCGTGTTGTTTTCTTGGCAATCCTAACAAATTACACCACATATTGATTGTTCTGTTGAGGGTTTTTCTTATTCAGAGACCCCTGCGAGAACAAAATAACAATGAGTGACGATAATGGTTTCTGGAAAACTTAGTCTAACAAACATTTTGGCGAAGGTCCGTGGTCGACCGACGATTGAAACAACCAGAAGCGATATATGAGATAGGCAGACTAATATTTAACGCACAGATAACAAAATATCCCTGTAATTTCAATAAAATCAACTGAACAGAGAATATCTAATTCTAGATCAAATTTTCCATACGGATATAGAAAGATCCAATTTTAAAAAAGCAACCCCAAACCCCACGAGTTTCACTTACCACTGATATTTCATAGAACCCGAATTGCAATTAAAAAGTGCTGAAATACTACCTCGATATAACTGATTTTAAAGCAGATTTATTTAGTAAGAAGTCGTGTTGAATCAAGTAGAACGTCGCAAACGTTGGAAAGATTTTATTTTTTTTTTTAAATCTTAAACAAAAAGAATATCGTTTTTTACCGGAAAGGTTACGCGTACATGCAAGTTGATCACTTGAAGAGAACGGAATGTCGTACTTCAGATAAAACAATGCCATGTATTAATCAATGCGTTTGATAGACATATTAAAATTTATATCATAGTGGCTAAAGTAACTGACGCTAATAGGTTAATAATTTTGCATGAAAATCGCATTAATATAATAATGCAAGTTGATTATCAATACATTAATAATTTGATCTCTTAAAATTAAAGTTGTTATCAATACTAAACTTCGTCTGGAAACATGAAGCTGCCATCGATATGTCGAGAGAGTTCTACTGCTGATGCGACCAAAACGATAGAGTTGACATAAAGAGAGCTAGTTGCCCATTTTGTATCCGTTGACAGGATCTATCTATCTATCTATCTATCTATCTATCTATCTATCCTTGCATGCATCCATCCATCTACCTATCTCTCTCTCTCTCTCTCTCTCTCTCTCTCTCTCTCTCTCTCTCTCTCTATATATATATATATATATATATATATATATATATAGAGAGAGAGAGAGAGAGAGAGAGAGAGAGAGAAACAGACAGACAGAGAAACAGACAGGCAGACAGAGTATCCTGTGTCGTTTATTGCACCACGAGATGTAATATATCAGGTATTAGTACAGGAAAATAAAATTTGCTTTTTATAATATACCATACTTGCTTCATAATCGAATCTTAGAAGATTAGACTCACTCTTCAGCACAACACCCTACCCACTCTTTTCGTAAAATCAACCTATTTTCATTGGCTGATCATAAAAATGTCAACGACTTACGAGAGCGGTAGGATTGATGATGACATATTCTATTGACATTGTTGACATTTTATAAACCATTGACCTGATCCGACCATAATTAAATTGGGAAGAAACCTTCAGAGACGCGAATGCTGTCGAGTCAATGTTCTTCAGCAAAAATTAATTTTGATTTCGTGCCTGAAATGTAATTTAGTTTTCTTTATTTGTTATTGCTCGTAAAGTGCTCGCAGTGTCTTGCCACAGGTGTAAGTTCTTGACGCACACAATCAAGCTTCCTTTGGCATGATGGGGAATCGTCACATGTTAAAATACAAGAATATAATTTTCACATATGGAGAGATACGAATGAAAAAAAAACTGTGAAAACTGTTACGCTAAGATAAAGTTACTGACATGTTGCAACAATATTGGAACATAAAGATGTAACTTTTTCGTCTGTTCTGCAAAAAGATGTTAACAAATTGCTATAGGCAACTCGCTTTGTTGATGTAAAGGATGTCGTCTTCATCATAAATAAGATAGAAATATGTCAAGTCGATGGGAGCTTAATACGTCCATAAAGAAACATGTCAAACGTCAAAACGTACGCCAGTCTTTTCTTACTGTATCATAACCATATTTCTTGGGCAGTACATTTCCTGTTGCAATTACATCTAAAGATTACTTACTTTAATTTAAGATCACGTTACGTAATGAATGAAATATCTTTGTTGTTTACATCATTCACACGAAAGCAATGGTATTCCGTATACTGTAACCATTCTGCATACCGGCAACTTCATAGATTGTCACCTATCAAATAAGCGCGCACAACGGAAACGCAATCAGAATCAGGTCATGTGAAGTTCAGTGAGAGTAAAAAGTGGTATCGTCACCTAAACCTGATATTTTCTTCTTCTTTTTCTTCTTCTTCTTCTTCTTCTTCTTCTTCTTCTTCTTCTTCTTGTTATTGTTATTATTATTATTATTATTATTATTATTATTATTATTATTAAATAAGTAGCAAGAGAGTTATAGATTGGTAGCACTGGGTGTCATATAGTTTCCAGACCAGAGTGCAAAATATCTTTATATGACTACTTACCCAGCAAAAGAATCTTGTATTAAACAATCAATGTTTCGTGTAAGGAGTGGAAATAAACGTTGATGACGTAAACATTACATCACATAATAGGGTAATAGTCGTCCTCGACATTATAGTTCATTCTGCAACGGAAATTGCGATCAAAAACGGATGCAATTTTATATAAAATATTATTCCATTCCATCTTTAGCTTGGATGATGATGTATACTTACAATATTATAATTTTACAGTGAAGCTGCTAGTCGTGTTGACATAGAATCAGGAAACAAATTTATCGAAGGTTTCTTGCCCCAAAACACATATCAACGTATCTCCGTTTCTTGAGTAGACATAAACAAATATTTTACTCTCGAAGTGCACTCCGTAGCGAAATATTTCCTTATATCTGCTCAAATAAAGGTAGCTATACTCTCTGTCTGTCTTTCTGTCTCTCTCGATCAAAAATCAAAATGCAGCCCGAATGCAACGAGGGCGAGCGTTTGTACATTTCAAATAGGCAAAATAAAATCAGGTTCTCTTGTAGTGAGTTTTTTAAATTCCGATACAAATTAATGATATATAACCTGAATAGATGTTTTGAAACCACCGTGGAATTAATCTTAAAATTATTGTGATATAGAAAGAAAAGATTTTCAATTTTCGATTGTTCCATCGAGAAATATTACATACGTTTGACGTTATGAAATATTATTTGGTTAAAATCAGTATTCAATTTGCAACGATTCCTTATGCAAATGAACAGAAATATTGATTGTTTGATATTAATAATAATTTCTGAGCAGTCGTATAGTCATAACAGTGTTAGGATATCCATTTCTGAAATATTCGAAAAGAAACTTCAGTTCAGGTTTCAATTATATATTCATTCCAAATAAAACTATAACTTGAAATAAGATAAACTAGGTCCTCAATTACATGACGGTAATACATGTCACTGTTTTGAAAATAGAAATCTATGTGTGCAATTCGCTAAAAGTTAATTTCACCTTGCCTAGAGTCTTTCCACCCACCATGTCCTGTCCGAAGGGTGGGAGGGTTTGAACCCGGCTTGGAAAGCAATATTCGTACCAAACATGTTCGAATGATTTTATTATACAGTGACAATGCCATTGCATTGAAAGGAAAAAGTCATACACGGCGTTCTCAAGGAAGAAGTGTATTTAAAACTTTATAAAATATAAATCATACTAGGCTATTAAGAAGAAAGTTATTCAAAACACTGCTGTAAACCAGTAATTCAAATTTCACTTTCTGATAACAGAACTAACGCTCTTGGTCCGTTCTCCAATGGCGTGATTATTTTCTCGTATTTCCAGACTGATCCTCTGTCATTATCAAAACTTCTAAAATAGGAAACCAGACGGTTAAATGTTCAGCAGTGCATATATTTAAGACATTAGTGTCTGGCTTGCAAGACTAAATATCGTCATATTTTAACAGTGCATACAGTGCGTACGTGTTTAAGCGAAATTAATATGTAGAACACTTTGATACACGAAGTTAATAGGTATAATTCCAATGTTTTTGGAAACAATTTCAAAACACTTTAAAAAGTATTATTACGGCTCTATCGTCGAAAACTAAGTAACAGAACAGAGCGAAATCAAGCAAGTTTCTAAAATTAAACAAATAATTTATTTCCCCAGAATACAACTTGAACATTTGAAAAGAACTTAGAGTATTGTGAATTAAATCCCAAATAGTCCAATAAGTTCTATATAAAGTCCAAATATATAAAGTTCAAATTAAATTCCACTGGTATTCCAAATAAATTCCGATATTGAACGTGTTGATGTGCCTGTAGTCACAAATATGCTAATTTGACAATGACCTGGGGTGTGGCGACGTGTTAACAGTCTTTTGATGTATGACAAAAATATAATCTAAAATGTTCTTGTCTGAATTGAATATAATTCCAAATTAATATTCCAGCTCAAGAATATTATTGAGCAGTGTGTAATTCCAGTGAATAATAATTTGAATAAATATATCCAACCAAACCAAAAACTGCGCATAACAACTAGAAAGATTCTGCTATTTGACCTAGATCGCAATTATCATCTTCTGGAAAAGCTCTGCCACTTAATATACTTTTCCATTCTAGAAGAGTCTAAGGTCAGAATCAAGTCTGTATATATTAGCTCAAATTCAGTTAAACATGTTTACATTAATAATGGTCTGAATATTTAATCCACACGCACAGAGAAAACTTTACCTATGTATTATGTTGTTTATAAAATATATGTTACTGGTCCGGTATATTATGAACTTGATTTTAGACAAGGTGAAGTACAAAATACATATATACATAACATATATTTATATTAAGAAAAAATAGCAATAATACATATTAAAAATACATAACAATATCTTCTGGTGTGAGTTGGTTCAGACACAATAACGAATGAAACATATGATTCATACAGTGAAAAATCAAATAAAATTGTTATTTACATATATAAAGAAATCACGATGTCAAACGATACATAAGGCATATGACATTGTGTATTTGTTCCACAAAGGTGAATGACGCACAGTGCGAATCGTCGGGAAGCGCAATAAATTCATCGTTTCATAACTTATCTCTTGAACTCCAATTGTGTGAACTGGACAACAAATTTCGAGCAAATGTCTGCTTAGTCATATGTCATAAACTGGTCTAATAGTGGACTATTTTCGGAAACTGCGTACTTTAAGCCAAGTATACGACTGCCAGAATCAACTTCTGTTTGAAACACACGCACACAGATTTCTGATGGACAGTCAGACATCTAGTTCCAGAGAGACTAGTTGGCGTAGTCTTGACTTTCAATACTTCATGAGTGGATATAGTTGAAACCTACAGAGGCTGGATAGACAATTTACAAAAAGAAAATCACTTTGTTATATTAGCTCGAGGCGCCAATAAATATGCTTTCGTTGGTTGTTTTGAAAGATCTACGAATTTCAGAAGACCATTATTGGCTTATGTATCGAAGAGATTGATAAATGTGGTTATATTACTTTATATGACATGACATAATAGCTTCTGTCTGTATGATGAGTATACTGGTCTTAATACTGGATGAATCCGTACTAGGGCTAGGTCAATGTCTGTACTGCATATTGGTCAATATGGAGATCGGTCACTAAGCGTATAAAAAAACACTCTGCTTATATACAAATACTGAAGGAAAGATAAAATGACGACTTCGATGATGATGTGATGAAAATGACGACGACAATATTAATAACGATGGCGATAGAGGTGGTGATTATACCAATGGACATGATGAATGATGAACAAAACAAGCTTAATAGCTGAAGCATATTGCACGCTTACCGTAACTTTTTCCATTTGCATTCTCCACCAAGCTTGAATAGTCGAACCATTTAATTTTAATTTCTTATAGGACGTCTTTCGGTGTATGTCGTCAGAAATTTTATATCTTTCATTTCCAAAAATGTTTCCATCTTTAGTGCAGAATCATTTTTTTCTGTAATAGTAGTTTTATAAACAATATGTTTCAATGATTTTTAACTCAGTTGTTTTCACACAGAGTTGCTGATGAACAGTACTTCATCGAAAAGAGTTATCATGCTAATAAAAAACTAAAAAAACAATACCATCTTTAGAAAGATCAATTGCCTAAATTAGGGTAAGTTGTGATTTGCAACCATACATCATCTGATGCATTACGTTTAATGTTTTTGTGGAGAATTCAATTTAAACGCTTTCACTGAGAAATTATGTTACTTTGTTTGCTTTCTCTCTAAATCAAACATTCTACAATTCATTTATTTTATATTGTTCATGTTGTGGGAAGTTGAAGATGAAATTGAACCGAGTTTAATATTTGCTAAAACATCAAGAGAAACCGTTTTTTTTCAGTATATATATATATATATATATATATATATATATATATATATATATATATATATATATATATATATATATATATAGAGAGAGAGAGAGAGAGAGAGAGAGAGAGAGAGAGAGAGATATAGTGTTGATAATTAAATGATTAAGCATGACAGCAATTTTAAGCAAGCTTTAACATTTTAACTTGTGATTAAAATAACGTCTATATTGAAAAGCGATACAAACAGAACGACAAAAAATGAACATTCTATATCATTTGATCTTAGATAACCCTGCGATCACTTTAAGTAATTGATAGACAGATGCTTTCCGTTTAAGCAAATATGATCTGTCCAAACTGACGTGCAAATCATAAATCAGATCCACTTGTATATAGTACGTCAGAGATCCATCTGAATATAGTACGACAGAGATCCACTCGTATATTGCACGTCAGAGATCCACTATTATATAGTACGTGTGGTCCATTGAAGTTCGTGGCTGTATGTTTTTAAAACAAAATCTTCTATCCGTTCTATTTGAAAAGAGAAGGACCAAAACTATTTGCAAAAAATAATTATTTGTGTATGCTTGTATGGAATCTGAGACAGCAATCGTCCCACATTATTTGTTCAGTATATTATCGTCCACTTTAAGTCATGTGTGTTTCGAAGAAAGTCTTGGTGATCAATGGGTAAGAAAAAACGTTTCAAGGAGATATCATTTGTATACTTCCATCTTGATGTAGATTATGTTTTGCGTTGTTCGTACGTCCGTTCGTTAATATCTGCTTTTTTTGGCAAATAGTTGATAACATTTAAAGAAATTTTCATGAAATTTTGCTTCGTTATATATTTTAACTAACCGGTTTGTCAAGCATTCCTGTCCTGCCTCAGGGTCGAGGTCATATCAAGGGAAGGTGTTATCATATTACTTTTATTCTTGTATGGAATACAATTATTTAAGGGGGCCCCGAGTTGCCGAGTGGTCTAAAGCGCTTTCCGTTACGGATCACTGCCATCTCACCTGTCTGCGTGGGTTCGAGTCTAGGATTCGGCGAATGTGGATATGTGAGAAAGCTTGCCAGTAGCTTCGGTGGTTCTTTCCGGGGATTTCCCGGTTTCTTCCTCCACCATTAATACTGGCCGCCATGTATAGCCTATCGTGTGCTGAAAAATGGCGTTAAGCACCACAACAACAACAACAACAACAACAACAATTATTTAATATAAATGAAGAAATTTAATTAAACTTTGCAAAAGCATATGTTATAGCTGTGGTAGGTAGCTTACCGTAGTCACGTTCCATGCCTCAGGAGCAGATTCATAGCAGAGGAAACACAATTACGTGTCTTTTATCCATGTTCAGAGCACAGCGTTTTAACCAATGAAATTATTTTGCGGGAACATTTAGCCAATTATATAGTATTCATAGATGAAGCCGCAGACCCGATCTCCAGGTGATGGACGCAGCGCGGGAAGATGTGTACCTGAATAAAGTTCTTGCCAGAAGTATAAGTTTTGGAATCTATCTATCTATCTATCTATCTATCTATCTAGTTTAATCAATCAGTTTTATATATATATATATATATATATATATATATATATATATATATATATATATATATATATATATATATATATATATATATATATATATATATAATAAACTGTAACGAATTAAATGTCATAACTAGACAAAGTTTTTATAAGGAGGCTATTTGCTTACAACATGAATAAAGGATATATTTCATCCGTATTTTCATGAGTGGCGAATCCACGAGTGGAAATAATTCTTATTTGCATGACTGGCGAATCCATGAGTGAAAATAATTAAGTTTTCGTCTTGGTGGAATTATCAAAGCAAGTGGTACTGTGTAGAGTTGTTGTTAATCTATTTTTTTCTCTCATTTCTGTTGCCGAGATGGGTTTTTTTTTTTTTCTTCCATACGTTAGCATTTTTGACGGTATAGCCTCTTCTTTATCACAGATGACCAAGCTGGACTTGCCAGCCAAGCTTTTGTTCAGAGATTTCAGAATACTCGGCTAATCTCATTCCACTTTATCACCATTGATCTTTTTATCTTCTTTTAAGAATAGATTTAGTACATAAGGCATTCAAGGTATTGATACTTTGATCCGTCGAATCCCATTTCTAAACACACGGTATTTCAACCATTGTTCAGATTGATTAGAAAAGAATCAAAGAGGATGAGTGCGTAGAATTTAAATAGAATGATCACTAAAGGAATGAGAAACTCATTTAAAGAAATCCGAATGAGAGCAGACAACATAAGACAACGTTCTTCTGATGACGATTTGCGTATACATGTATCCGGTGTTCAGTTATAAATGTTTGACAAAATGCGACACGTTTTGGACAATATGCGACATATTTTGGACACAATACATGTTTCCAACACAGAATGTTTAATTAGTTCGCTAACCACTAAATGTGTACAGACTAAGATGGAAAGATAAAAAATAGCGTGGTGTTCCATTAATATATATATGTATATATATATATATATATATATATATATATATATATATATATATATATATATATATATATATATATATGTGTGTGTTTTTTTCATGAGCCCACTTTCCATTAAGATATCAAAAGCCTTCATTGTGGGGGTTGAACTGGTACATGCTGAGAAATAAGTTAGACGGGCAAATGATTAATCAATTAGACTGATACAAAAACATCTGTCAGAAACGTACGAACGCTGTCTGATTGACTTTCGGACATTTTGTCCTCAATATATCTTTTACACTTTGTGCTTACAATGGATACTCTATCAGTGTATCTATGCCACAACTGACAGGATATTAAAAGAAACTCACTCGTCTATATTATATAAAGGCGCCCATAGAATGGCATCCGTTGTCTACTCTGAAAGGTCCACAATTCTCAGGAAACCATTATTGGTTTTATATTGAAGTCGCTTTGACTGAGGTCATGGTGCCCCATATTTTCTTGTCCTAATATCTTCTGTCTTAACGAGACATTTATTATTCTTCATACTTGATGAATGACCACGAGGACTTAGTAAATGACTACTATTTTACCGTCAAAATGGAACTCCGTCATTAAAAGTATAATATCGAGAATAGATGGAACTTGGTCATACAATATTGTTGCTAAAAATGATGATGATGATGATAATAATAATGGTGATGATGATGAAGATGGTCACATGACTACAGCAATGATAATGCTAATTAAATAAAATAATTATCCTGGTGGTGTTCTTCATTTTAATACTTTGTATATGATTGCCGGAAGAGGGGACATATTTTGTCAAGATGCTGTCCGTGTTTATGTCTCTTACCAGCTTTGTTTCCGTAAAATAGCTAGAGTTTTCTACCATTTATACCAATCTGTCATCTACAGCAATCGAACTCTCGGGATCGCTTGCAGGTGGAGAATTTAAGAATCGTGTCTATTTCGGGGTTGAATATTAAGAGGTCAAGGTCACCGGGAATCAAGAAACAACATTTTTGACTTTGCGATCAAAATGTTAAAAGTTATAGCACGGTGACTGAAAGACTAAATATGATTTTTATGCATAATAACATTATTTCTGCATCCCAAAACTAGACCAAGCTTTGCGGATACCCGTTGGCTAGTAATCTCCAGACTCAATCATAGTTTACTGTTGTAGACGTAGAGGACTATTCAACACAAGGCGGGCGTATACCACGTCCTTCACAATACTCCTGTCTCTTGTGTTTACAATAAACCTCTTCTGTGCATGCTTCACCCAAAGCCGTAATAATTAAGACCCTGTTGCCTATGGACTGTTCTTACAAACTCTTACACAACACAATATTCAAGTTATACCAATAAATCACATGAACCCAATTATGCCAGTAATCACGTCAACCAAATTATACTAATAAGTCACTTCAACACAGTTATACCAATAAGCCAATAAAATCACTACGCAACATCTACAGACAGACACAATTCTGAAATTAGGGCACAAAATTGAACTATCTGCAACCCTACACATATTCAATCCAATATATTCAACGTCAGAAATTCAATTTAGTTGAAATCTGCAAGAAAATTAGCTCTTCTGTTCTTTGCTTTCCACATCTAAATAAAATCTAAATCATTTACTGCCTTAAACTGATCATGTTGAAGGAAGTTATAAACTTAATTATTTAATTTATTCATTCAAAATGAGTTTATCATTTGCTCAAGCATCAGATGAAGGCATTTTTTCGTTAAACAGTGTAAATAGATCAAGCGTTATGAAGTTCTAACAAGAAAAAACAAAACAACCAAGAAAAGAACAAAGAAATTCCCAAACCCCCACTTACACACACACACACACACACACACACACACACACACACACACACTATTATTAAATCAATAAGTATCAATAAGTATCAATTTGTATCAATTTGTTTTCTTCAAATAATATATGCAGTTAAACTTGCAATGAAGATGACGTTCAGATGCAAATGTTTAAATTCTATTGATACAGAAATAGACATTTTAAATTTGGTAATTTAGCAACAAAGCAATCAAACATACAATGTGCGGTCTGTCCTCTTGTAGGTCAGATTGTTGTTGAAGACAAATACAACCTATCCAAACTGATGCGCATTTCTTAGGTAATAATATACTTATTATAGTGCGCAACATCTGCTCTTGTCGTTAGCTGTATACTTTCTAAATAAGTCTTCAAATCATTTTGTCTTTTATAATTATACATATTTATATATGCTATAAACCTGACGTGGTTAACAATAGCAAAGTTGAGACGGTCTATTTTGTCAATATATTCTCGTTCGTTTAAGTCCATATGTTTCTTGGTGATTCTTAGGTCGAAATGAATAAGATCGAGGTAAATATATTTTAAAGTTTGGATGTTTTCATTATTCACATTAAAAGGTATATATATATATATATATATATATATATATATATATATATATATATATATATATATATATATATATATATATATATATATATACGCTAATCATAAGTCAGGCGATAATCAGATGGCGTTTTCCCTAAATATCGAAACCGTTAGAGACATTTTGATGAAAATGCGTCTAATTGCATATCATGACTAGGCGGTTTGTCATGCAGCAAAGTAAGCCCTCTAGTCCAAAGGTTAAGGTGATGGCAAAAATAAATATAAATAAGTCACATTTATACATATGCGGGTAAACGATTGAACCAATGCAAATATGTCAAGGCCACGGCAAAGGGAACTATAAGTCAATGACATTGATTCATATGAGGGTAAACGTTTCAAGTAGTGAACATGTGTTAAGATCACGGCAAAGGGAAATATAAATCAGTCAGATTTTTGCATATACCGTTACAATTTTAAACAAAGGAAGACATGTGAAGGTCACGATAAATAAAAATAGAAATCAGTTACACACACACACACACACACACACACA
>JAECUM010045069.1:0-11603 GCA_016617855.1 Megalonaias nervosa
ATTGGATTCTCGTACCGAAGGTCTGTGGTTCTATTCCCATCACTGGCATATGTCGGTGGGTATGATCCTGGGCTACCAAAAATTTTTTAAAAGAATGGGGGCACCGCTCCAAGGTTTCATGTAATCCTCATCACGTTGAACAACGTGGTGAGTGCGTTTCGCACTTACCCCGGGGTTTAATTTGGTGGAGGTTATATGAAACCGCAATGCCTAGACAGTCCTCTGAATCTCTAAAGTTTCGTTTCGTTTAGTGATTCGCTGGGGGATGTGTCTATGCAAGGAGCCCTCTAAAATAATCAGTAGCATGTGTGAGCTCTCTACCTCATTGAAGAGTATCCCATAAAGAAATATTCAGAAAGAATGTCGCCTAAAAGAAAACTTTGTGGGGTGCTAATAACGGTCAAGAACGACATCATCATGCAAAAGACCTCAAAAGAAACAAAGGCAATGAAGGGGCCTTAATATTTTTGATATTTTGTATTGTTTATTTTTATTTAGTATATATTTTTATTGTAGACTTAAACCTTAAAAAATAATAATATATTGACACGGGTCCTGGATCAGAGATACAACTTCCCCAATCCACTTTTGGTTTAAAGTGGTGGGTGGGGTCTCCTCCAAGATCGAAAAAGAAATTTCTGGCCAAATGACTACTTAATAAAATTACAAAATAGAAAGTTTTATCGGTTTGGTTTAGGATCTGCCTTCTTAACTACAGAAATTTGGAGGAGGAGGGTGAAAAAAATGTCAGAATATATTTATTTTGAAGGGGGTGGGGTCTCTGGTCTATAATCCGCACTTGGTTGAGGATCCGTCTTCTTAACTACTACTTACGTTTGAACATTTTATTATAATTCATTATCTAAAACGACATTTCAACATTGATCAATAAGTGGTTGATTATCGATGACTACGGGACAGACCACTAACCTCTATTAGGTTTGCGGTTATGTTTTTTTCTATCTAGGCGGAGGCTTGTTTTGTCAGTGACGGTACTCAAGCTAATTCTTTCAACCGCTCATTTGCAGCTTGATTTATTATTATGCTGACATTTAGTGGCATAACTTCGGTGCTGGGCAGTTTTTCCTGGCTGTGGTTTTCATCGTACTAATCGTGCGAGTCTGTCTTTGACCGCAGAAAGTGCTTTACCAGCAGGATTACCAACAGTGCCACGAGCCTTATCACGAACAACTTCGATGGCTTTCATACATAATTGTTTTGCAATGGGAATAGTATTTGGGGCTATCCTTCTGAATAAACCTTGAACAACATTGCCGAGTCCATCCCCTTAGATCATTTCATAAATCGATAATCGTGAATTTATCCTCCTGGCGCTTTCAGGTCTGCCTTGGGTATTGTGTATAATCCTGTTATTTTGTTATCGCGGATCTAAATGATCACTCACTGTAGTACTCGTCGGTAATTTCATCGATCAGAGCCCGATAGACTCCACTGTCCATGACGCCACCGGAAAATAAACGCTGACAAATAGCAACTGCCTCATTGATAATTTCGTGGGAATTGTTGCCGGATCGTCTTCAACCAATCAGAATTTCTAGTCGATCAAAATCAGCGAGGATGTTATTGGCACAAAATTTATCTTGAATCACTGGCGATTCGGCTATCATATTACCGCCGCGTTTCCCATGACGTCTGTTGCGAGTAGCAAGGCCACTTCCGGTCGCTCCTTCAAGTGGTACATCATATGGATCTGGTTGTTGTTCTCAAGAACGCTGCCTGTGGGTATTTTACTCTGTGTTCTCCGTTCCTTATTTCCGATTTAGTTTCTGTGCCCGATTTTTTCGTTTCTTTTTCCATTTTTTCAAATTGACTCTCCATTTCTACATTTTTCTTGTTCTTCTTCAACACGTATCTTTACTCTTCGTCTAAAGATTTCAAATTTTCTTTTATCATTATTAGAGATGATTTACGGAATATCAAAACAAACGCGAAATATATCCTTAACCCAATTGTCGGATTTTAGAGTGCCGACATATTCTGGATTAGCTTATCGATCTCTAACACTATATCCAAACGCAGCAATGTTTATCAATTTTTTTTTATCTTTGATATATTCAATACCTTCCTCGGCAAATTTATCTATTATATTAGTTCCACTCTTTGGTGGTGGTGATGGTTGAACATCTGGTTCATCTTCTGTATCATCATCCTCATAATGAAATGCTTCTATATCATCTATGGATTGCTGTACTTGTGGTTGAGTATCGGCTATTGGATATCTGTATCATCATCCTCATAATGAAATGCTTCTATATCATCTATGGATTGCTGTACTTGTGGTTGAGTATCGGCTATTTGATATCTGTATCATCATCCTCATAATGAAATGCTTCTATATCATCTATGGATTGCTGTACTTGTGGTTGAGTATCGGCTATTTGATATGGAAGATATCTGATAATTGTTTTGGTTTGTTCAGTTCATTTACTATTTTTTTCCGGTTAATTTAGCTGTTTGTACGCTTGATTTAACTCTTTGTTCCAACGACGGCAGAAGGTGTTTAGTGGCCTTTGTAACTGGTTTAAATAACAGCTCTGTACCCTCTGTAAATTCCACACGAGCATCCTGGCGTTGTTGCAGTTGTTGCTTGACAGAATCACGGACTGGAAGATACTTCTTAATCGTATCCAGTCGTTGTCGAGCTAATTTAGCTGTAAGAAAATCCATGGTAAGCGCAGAATCACTCATTTTTATTATTATAACAACGATTTAATAACAGATCACTAAGTCAGAATATACACAAGGGTTTAATGTATATCCAGGAAGTAGCGTAATTTTTCCAAATACAATGAATTACCTGATCTCAATTTGACTCACAGCTTAGACATTACTGCGGCCACGTGACTGTGCTAAAAATGCCATGCTATTTATTAATAACACGCTGGGATTTTTCACAACACGGTCACGTGGTTCAACACGCCAACTGGCTGGAATTTACAGGTAAAATCGATTATTGTATATTCGATGGAGAAATATACATGTTACATTAAATAAAAATACTTGAGAAATAAATTACACGATTTAAATACGTGTGCCTGTCTGTCTTTTCATTAAGTGTATGCTCAAATAAATTATTTCATCGTATATTCTTAAGTGGGACAGTGGCCGAATTGGCAAAAGCGTTCAGACAAACTTTCGATCGACAATGGGATGCGATTTCATAAATTCGAGTCCAGAAAACGAAAAACGCGATATAGACATATTGTCAGCGTGGCGATAAATGCGCTATTATAAAAAGTGTGTGTGTGGATGGGTGGGTGGGTGGGTGGGGGTGGGGGGAAACCTGTGACACATCTAAAAAGACGAAATATATTTAAATGGATAATTCTAAAAAACAGAAACTAACCAGGTACAACTCGCCTGTCCCTCCCTGATCCCCAAATGGCGTTTATTTTAAAGCGCCCGGGATTCATTGGGTGGTGGTGGTGGTGCTTGACTATAAATTTACGAAACTAAAATTCAGCCTGGACAGTCCTTTGAATCTCTAAAATTTGTTTTCGCACCTAGCGATTCACCATAGGGAGTGTTCACGCACAATGGAAAAAGAAAAATACTCTGAAATAATCCAACAATTGCAATGGAAAATGAAAAATAGAACAATTAGCCAATATTTGAGAGATATCCAACGTCAATCAGCCTGGTCGTGGGTACTTCCTTTTACTATTTTGTTTAGTGTCAGATTACAGTATGGTGGCTGTGTGAGTCTCATATAAATTCAGGTCATTTTCGAGAAATTTTTTTTCTGTTTCTTGTTCATAGAAGCGTCTGATTCCACAATGGAGGGTTTATTGAATGGGTAAAAAAATTTTTGTCGTCCGACATTTTTGGTCGGATTCCGCACCCCCCCTCCCCCCGCTGCTCAAGAAGAAAATAATAGAATGTAATCATTGAGAAGTTTTTGACTATATCAGTGACGGACGTAGTTTTAGTTTGTTTTCCTTTTGGATGTATAATTAAATCTGCATGATCATTTGAACGTTCATTGTAACGATAAGCAATAATAATATGTGTCAAAACATGATTAAAATTAAATCAATGCAGCTCTGCTATTGGTTACTCTCTCTCTCTCTCTCTCTCTCTCTCTCTCTCTCTCTCTCTCAAAATTCTGTCTATTTTGAAACCATTTACTGCCTGACCATTTCTGAGGCAAGCTAAATTTTCCCACGGGCAAATTCAATGTACTTTTATAAACGTTTTAAATCCCTGACATCCCCCCAACCATTTTCCCTCCAAAATTCCTCTATTACTTATTAACTAATCTTTATTAGTTGCAATATTTGTTTACGAAATTCGTTTGCCGTTGATTTTGATGCTCATTTAAAAGAAAAATCTACATTTGTGAAATATGATGAGAGTAAGGATTATATCTTTGGTGATGTAAATGTAATATATACAATGTAAACAATTTTAAACAATACAATATAAACACTTACACGATGTAAACTCTATACGCAAAGTCTAAAAACTGAGAATTTTTTTAAACTCATAAGGAAAAGCCTTTGTTGGATTTGTTCTGCACGTATGCTATACACACTCATTAGTACAGTAAAAACAAGTGTCTGGTCACTCATGTGTCTGTGTCTATATCCGACGATGAAGATAGACGCGTGTAAAACTCACCTCCATGACTTGTATTCAATGACTGTGTTTTTAATCCTAAAATCAAAGGCGTGCATGGATATGTTGCAGAATAAACTGTTTTTGCTCTAAAAATCAAAGAGTTAACAGAAAAATAGGCAGATGAATACCCCAAACAAAATCCTAATAGTAAGAATCAGGCCACAATTAATAGTTCCGGTTCAGTACCCAAAAATGTAGTCCTAGTCTATTTTTAGAGCATTTTTTTCCCCGTCAACCTTTGGTGGTGATACAAGAGTTAGATTTCGGCATTCATGGTATGGATTTAAAGGCAATTGTTTATTCTTTAGAATATGAGCTTATGGTGTGATTGTCTGTGTGTGTTTCGGCGACAGTGTACAGTGAGTAATAAGGTCTTGATGGTGATCCGGAAGTGAAAGCTGTGTTCCATTGCGCGTTGGTTTGTTTACAGTCCAGCCTTTCAAAAAAAAAAAAAAAAATGCCGGTGAACCTTTGACAAGAACTTCACCGTGAAGTCATCTTTGAAGGTATTTTAGATTAAAATATGATTTGTATCGATTGTCACACAGTGGAAAGTTCAGTACTGAGAAACAAATGTAGAGAATATATAGTAAAATTAATTGGCCTGTCAGGGCAGTATTTGAGTAAAGTTTAAATTGGTATAAAATCTTTATTATTAATGATTGACACATGAAATTTTAATATGTTATGTATATTGACTTAGAAAATATAAGAATGAAATTAAAGATAAAAGTTAATTTTTATTTTAAAAATTTAAATGAAATTTTAAAACACCCCCCCCCCATGAACATATATAATATTTATTCGGAATGATATTAATTCACATCAGCATGTATATATTCCTACACCATATACAAGCTCCAGTGATGGATAGTTGTCAGATTTTGTCAGAGAAAATATCTTTTTAAGTCAAATTGAGACCTTCATTTAAAATACATGAAGACAAAATTATATTTTGTTATTGTGCCTTTACGTCATTCAAACTATTTATTAGGGGTCCAAACAGTTAATTTATGTGTTTATGATGGGGTGACTTCCTGAGTAACACATATCAGCTTATATAGCTATCAGCAATTGTTTATAAACATAGTTTTAGGGTATTTAGTGAGAGACAGAGATGAAAACTTTCTACTAGAACCTGCTCAAGTTCTCTACTAAATCATTTTAAGCTGTCAGAGAATGAAATACAGGACAAAGGGATAAAATATACTTTCCCCAGGTATGTTTACCCTTGCATGTAAGAAAACAGCAAAATGATGTAAGTTGAACACAAAATGCATTCCACTTTATTGTTCAGTTTCATTAAGATACTGATTGATGTAGTGCGGCATTGTGCCCTATATGTTATTATGGGAATTCTAATGATCCATTTTGCTTTATGCATTATTAATTGCTAATAATATTTGTTAACTGACACTCTAAACATTACATAAGAATATTCAAACAGATTATTTGAATTTAACTTTGTACAACTGATCTTAACATGGTAACATATCCGACATGAACAAATATCCATATAGTTTAGAACGTTTGGGATCAAATGTTGACATTTAGTAACTCGTATCTGGGCCATAGATACTACTGCTTAAGCTTGGAATCAACCACCTGTCAATGTGCGATAAGGATGAGTATACGTAAGATACCCACATGTCAGTAACGGCTTATTGTTTAAGGAAAAAATTTACTTGTGATGAGAGAGAGAGAGAGAGAGAGAGAGAGAGAGAGAGAGAGAGAGAGAGAGAGAGAGAGAGAGAGAGAGAGAGATTTTTTTGACAGAAATAGATCTTGGCATCTTTGAAAGGAAAAGAACCGTTCTCATCAAAATCGAATATAACTGACGAAAACATAACTAAATGTTTGAAACATTTTTGTGTATAATGTATACAAAAAAACAAAAAGTTAATATTTGTAGACTAGAGGTTATGTTTGGTAATGTAACATGATACAATATATACAATTTGTGGAGTGGAATACGCCATAACATGGAATTCTGCGACCTTTCATCATTTGCAGTTATAAGAAAACTAATGTGCGCCTTATTGAGAAGGAGCCAGGGTTCTGCGTGTTGCATCACACATAGCATAGCCTGCACACAACCCTCCATATCCTCTCGCCTTGGGGTATGAATCGAGTGTCCATTCCTGCTTGTAGCTAATTATAACACTCTAATCTATATTTTTAAAAAATTTTGTCATTCAAGCATGAGAATTGTACACATTATCTTACATCACTTTCATGTTGGATTATAAAAGAAGATCAGTACATCTTAAATGAAAATGACTGTTTTGACATTGGATAATTTATCACGAGGAGTGAGAATTTTATACCTAAGTTTAACAACATTTCAAAACAAGATAAGCCTATAAACAGCACTGGTGTAAAGGTCTCAAAAAGAACACACAAAAAAAAAATATAAAAAAATATAAAAAAAATAACAGAAAATATAATTTAAAGATTTATTTTTGTGTTTGGTTTAGTACAACTTACCAGGGAAGTATTTATATAAAGCCAGCTTCTCTTCAGCAACACAATGAATTCTTCATCTTGTAGGGCATCTGAAGAAACCATTATACTTTCTTGCGGTATAGAATCGCCACTGCCACTTGGATGGCTATTCATGTTTGCCTTTTCCATGTTAAATTGGGGAATCTGCGCCAGATATATTTGCTTACCGTGTCAATTGTTCATTCTAGCGGGCAGATTTATAAGGTTCAAGGCTCTATCTACGGAGTTAGTGGTGAAAATAGAGATATCACGCCTTTATGGATTTTCTGTGCTACATCTGATGAAGATAGTGTACTTTCTTGAAACATATGGATGAGCATCCATGTTTTCCTTTTGCATGTTAGACTGGGAAATCTGAATCAGATCCATTTGTTTACTGTGTCTATTGTTCTTCCTAGTAGGTAGTTCTTCTACAGTTTCCAGGAATCATGTCTGAAAAAGTGTTGGAAACAGAAATAACGCCACATAACTGAAACTTCATGTCTTTAAGTACTGATCTACAGCGGTTTCACGGGTTAGACTATTTCTAATTATTTCGTGGCATCTTAACAATACATGCAGTTTAGAATATTGTCACGATCTGGACATATCATGACATTAGTAATGAAAAGGAAACGACGAGAGTTTAAAAGCTGATTTTGTAATTGTACCACACTACTGCTATTAAATAATTTAACATATTCATTTACTTGGATTATAAAAAAAATAAACAAGCATGGATATGTAAGCATTGACAACGAATATTATATGAGCCTATTTTGCCATTTGAAGGAAGCTTTTGATTTGACTTATGTCTCTTTTTTGCCGAATACTGGGTAAACAGTTGATGAAAATATAGAATGAATGAAGGTAACGAAATAATATCTTATGTCCCATACCTGTTTTCAACGTCCCATGCCTGTGTCTTTTTGCTAGTTGCCCAACGAAAGGTAAGGATTTGCCTTCATTGATCCTATTTCCAATTTTCTTAACGTCACATATGCTGGGTCTTCGTTTTTCTAGTCCAGAATGGAAATTGACTGAATGCTGGAGACCACGTAACGCCCATCTGTTCGGCTGTTTGGCAAGTAAATTCCAACCGGTGCAAGGAAACGTTATCATTTACCTAGAACTGTTCATACATGTGATACGATCGCCGATGTGACATACCGAGAAATAGTCTAATAAATTCCACCCTGGATGATTCGACTGAAAGATAATTTTTTGTTTATACCAGAGCAAACAGCCTCGCCATATTGAACCGTTTGGTACTTCTAATATTATATGGAATTTTCATGTCATGCCCGTGACTCTTTCAGCTAGAGAAACACATGTCTCAGGGACTACGGTATGAAAGATGTCATCATTTACCTTAGTCTAGTGTTATGGATTACTTTTACCGTAACTAATGTCAATATTATGTTATCAGTATGTAATGGCGTCTACCAGTACAGTTGTTCCTGACCTTCTGTTTTATTATACATGTCCTAGTCAAGCTTTGTTTGGTAACGTGTCAGCTCAACTTATTGTTTACCTTAAAGGACGTCGAAGGAATGCGTGCTTGTATAGCATAGATTTCAGTGTCATCCAATCAAACTATTTGCACGATTTTCGAGTTCGGGTCAAAGTAGGTTCTGCCCGGTGTATAAAATCTAAGAAAAGACAAACATCTGTAGCGGTTTGCCATAGCAAGCCACCACGCTTCCCCAGGTATGTACCCGAACCCCAATCCCTACACTTATGATCGCACCCCAACCTCCAACACAGTACTTCAGAGATCATAATGAAAAATGTATAGCATTTACGGCGCCGTTTCCTGCTATGATATATACAAGATAACTGGTTGGAAAGTTTTCAAGATCTCATTGTAATTGGAAATTTTTTACGATCGATTATTAATTTCCTTCTCCCAAGGGCAACACGTAGTGGCAGCTTATACTGTCACCCCTCTCGCAGACGATCACCAAGGGGCAACACAGCTACATGTTTCCTAAATTTCTACCTAACAGTTTAAAACCACATATGGGAGTAGACGGACCGACTAATGGATGAACAGTATGACGGTCAGACGGACGGACAGGTGAAATATATCATATATTCTTGCAGCTTAAAAATGCGCAAAGATAAATTTAAGAAAGTACAACAATATGCATGGGTATCATGAATCTGTTTCACTGCTCGAATATGTATATATTTCCACAGATATAAGATGTTGAATACTGTCCATTACTTTGATCATAGGAAGGTCTCTCTCTCTCTCTCATATATATATATATATATATATATATATATATATATATATATTTCTTCCTGTATATATGATATAGATAGATAAATATATAGACGTATATAAGGACAGACAGATATACAGACAGATCTATGGATACGTATATAGATTGATCGATCGATGGATAGATCATAAATGGATAGATATATGCACGTTCCACTTGTGATTATGTTATGCTAAGATTGAGATTTTATTAATGTAACCTATTTTGGATATGGTTTTGTGTCAAGTGCTTTATAAACAATCATGGTTTTTCGAGTGTTGTTTGTGCCACCTTGTATTGCTCATTAGATGGGTGGGACGGAATTAATATAAATCATGCCTTAGCTTTAGACGCACGTTTCATTCAAAAATGCGTTTTTCACTAATATTTATGATAAACTATAGACATTATATAATGCTGTATTCCATATAATAAACAATTTTTACATTTATACGTTGACTATGTCCTTCGTAGCTCATTATTATGAGAAGCAATGTTGTGCTACCAAATGTTCCTCTCAGCTTGTTTAGTTCCTCGGAAACCGTTATATTTTATCACTTAAAAAGGAGGACTTTTAAACCTGGTGACGTATGTTTCAAAATACGACTCGTTTGTAAGCATGCACTGCGTTCTGATATTTTTCGTGTTGGGTGAGTCTTAAAAAGAGCAGGTTTAGTCATATAAGACACACGGTACTAATCGTATGGTGTAACGTAATCGAACTAGCACCCTTTTCAGACTGAATGGGATTTAAGAAATAACACGTACGTGAGTGACAACGAAAAGATGTATTATCCTCTCGTACTAATGATTGTAAAATAAAGAAACAGGACACTGAAATAAATACAAATGTACATAGTATGGATCCAATGGAAAACAATAAAGAAGGACAAATATATAATTTGGAATATTCAATAACTCCATGACATTATCTCAGATAGTCAAACACTACCGTGCCTCTTGTCTCTATAGTCAACCACTATACTGACATTTCTCGTACATATGACCAATGTTTACTTGACATTTCATATGATGCTCTTGACCCGCTTTCCGGCTCGGTCACTTTAGCTACCCAAGCCTTCAATGCGCACACACGTTAGCACTCCTCCTGGCGGTCTGTCATCTCTCCTTACTACAGCGGCCTCTAGCTACCCAAGCCTTCAATGCGCACACACGTTAGCACTCCTCCTGGCGGTCTGTCATCTCTCCTTACTACAGCGGCCTCTAGCTACCCAAGCCTTCAATGCGCACACACGTTAGCACTCCTCCTGGCGGTCTGTCATCTCTCCTTACTACAGCGGCCTCTGGCTACCCAAACCTTCAATGCGCACGTTAGCACTCCTCCTGGCGGTCTGTCATCTCTCCTTACTACAGCGGCCTCTAGCTACCCAAGCCTTCAATGCGCACACACGTTAGCACTCCTCCTGGCGGTCTGTCATCTCTCCTTACTACAGCGGCCTCTAGCTACCCAAGCCTTCAATGCGCACACACGTTAGCACTCCTCCTGGCGGTCTGTCATCTCTCCTTACTACAGCGGCCTCTAGCTACATCTAGTTAGCCCGTACCCAGTTATCCACACCTAGTTATCCACACCTAGTTAGCTGAATACATGAAAAGAACTTTCCAAATAATATGTTTTCTGATTATCATTCAGATTAATAACATCTGAGCGTTTCAATCGAACCGATATTTACACACCTGAAATATTTCCTTATGTACGACTTTCTGTAATGTACGAATGACATACCATTGATTGGCTAAAAACTGTGATATGCCAAAACACTATATGTACAAACATCTTCAATATTAGTTATAATGTCACCAAAAATAAGCTACAAACAGGAGTACTGCATGCTCATATCCCTGTCAATAATCTGAACCGTACCATCTCTCGCAATCAAATTACATAAGCCATTCACTCCTGGTGAATTAAACTACAATTATGATAAAACAATGCAAGCCTATATTATAACATTGAACATGTTTTGCGAAACTGAACATTAATTTGAACTAAAAAGAATATAAGTCACCCAACTTGTTGGTTCGAACAAGGCAAAACATAATGGCAATCCCGCCCCGACTTCTACACATACAAAGAGCCTCCCTCTAATGGCTGTCCAAATCATGATCCCTAAATAATATATATATATATATATATATATATATATATATATATATATATATATATATATATATATATATATACAT
>JAECUM010045080.1:0-14494 GCA_016617855.1 Megalonaias nervosa
ATACTTAATGTCTGACATAACTAATGAGTAGGACAATACTTAAAGTCTGACATAACGAATGAGTAGGAGAATACTTAAAGTCTGACATAACGAATGAGTAGGGCAATACTTAAAGTCTGACATAACTAATGAGTAGGACAATACTTAAAGTCTGACATAACGAATGAGTAGGACAATACTTAAAGTCTAGCACAACGAATGAGTAGGACAATACTTAATGTCTGACATAACTAATGAGTAGGACAATACTTAAAGTCTGACATAACGAATGAGTAGGACAATACTTAAAGTCTGACATAACGAATGAGTAGGACAATACTTAAAGTCTGACATAACGAATGAGTAGGACAATACTTAATGTCTGACGTAACGAATGAGTAGGACAATATTTAAAGTCTGACATAACGAATGAGTAGGACAATACTTAAAGTCTGACATAACTAACGAGTAGGACAATACTTAAAGTCTAGCACAACGAATGAGTAGGACAATACTTAATGTCTGACGTAACGAATGAGTAGAACAATACTTAAAGTCTAGCACAACGAATGAGTAGGACAATACTTAATGTCTGACGTAACGAATGTGTAGGACAATACTTAAAGTCTGACATACGGAATGAGTAGGACAATACTTAAAGTCTGACATAACGAATGAGTAGGACAATACTTAAAGTCTGACGTAACGAATGGGTAAGACAATACTTAAAGTCTGACGTAACGAATGAGTAGGACAATACTTAAAGTCTGACATAATGAATGAGTAGGACAAT
Organism: Megalonaias nervosa; assembly: GCA_016617855.1. Taxonomy (NCBI): domain Eukaryota; kingdom Metazoa; phylum Mollusca; class Bivalvia; order Unionida; family Unionidae; genus Megalonaias; species Megalonaias nervosa. The sequence continues at coordinate 773 of JAECUM010045080.1, forward strand.
ACTTAAAGTCTGACATAACTAATGAGTAGGACAATACTTAAAGTCTGACATAATGAATGAGAAGGACAATACTTAAAGTCTGACATACGGAATGTGTAGGAGAATACTTCAAGTCTGACGTAACTAATGAGTAGGACAATTCTTAAAGACTAGCATAACGAATGAGTAGGACAATATTTAAAGTCTGAAATAACAAATGAGTGGGACAAAACTTAAAGTCTGACATAACGAATGAGTGGGACAATACTTGAAGTCTGACGTAAATAATGAGTAGGACAATACTTAAAGTCTAGCACAACGAATGTGTAGGACAATACTTAAAGTCCGACATAGCGAATGAATAGGATGGTAATAGTCCGACATAACGAATGTGTATGAGAAAACTTAGTCTGACACAACAAATGAGTAGGACAATACTTAAAGTGGGATATAACGAATGAATAGGACGAGACTTGAAGTCTGAAGTCTGACATAAAAAACGAGTAAGACGATACTTATTGTCTGACATAACGACTGAGTGGGACAATACTTAATGTCTGACATAACGAATTAGTAGGACAATACTTCAAGTCTGACATAACGAATGAGTAAGACCATACTTAAAGTCTGACATAACGAATGAGTAGGACAATACTTAAAGTCTAGCATAACGAATGAGTAGGAAAATACTGTTATGTGTATTTAATTTAATTCTTTGTCTGTTAGTTTTATTTTTTTTTTTATTTCGTTACATGTTATTGTAATGTAATATTGTTTGCTGGACTTGACCTTATCCAAAATTGAGTTAATTTCTCCTTGACCTGTTTGACTTTTTAAAAATTTCGTTTATGTAAACAACTAATAATAGATTCATTATTCTCTGCGTGTGTGAGCTTATTATCAGGATTATTATTCAGGTAAACAAAGAATGGGTAAATATGTTGATCAGGGTCAGAGTTTTGGAGATTCCTAAGTGAATTTTGTAGGCTATTGTGTTGTAAATAAACAAGGCTCATTAGATCATTCTAGAAGGTTATTTTCCATTAGGTAATGGTTGTTTTTAGAAAATGCTAAAATTGTGACCTGAGGTCAAGCAGAGAACTATATTATCTTGTGACTGTGAGGATTTTACCAGTCATGCTTTGACATCTAGCACTTTAGGTTGTATTATGTTGTGACCAGTTTGGGCTGAATTTTATTTCCTTCAAATTATTGAATTCAAGTGAATATTTTCTCTGGAAATACAAAAGTGCTCTTATAAAATTCTTGGATGAAGACATTCATTGGAATTTGTACTGAATTCAAACCTGGAATAATATTTTTGTGATTCAACAAGAGAATGTTGACATATCAGCACTTCCTATGCTATAACAGACACGTCATCGCTTTCAGTTTTGGATCTCTTCAGGACTTGAACTGAGTTTTATTCAGGACTTTGTATTACAAGTTCTTTTTTCTCCTTCTTCACTTTGTATTCTAGGGAAAGAAATTATTTGTTAAATTTTGCAGATCTTGTTGTCTTCACTCTTTTCTGTTACTTATTTTAAGAGCATAGGCTCGTAACAGAAAATTGGGCGCTCGTCCTTGGGATTCGAATATTGGCTAAAATATTTCAGAAAACTTTGTTTTTGAAATTTTAAATTCCCCTAGTTTCGGAAATTTTTAAATACCAAGTATTATTTCACACTTTAGAAATCTTTAGTGAAACCAACAAGCTTTTTATAATGTCATAAAAAGTGGAGAGCGTTATTTCAAATACTAACCAGGAGCAGTTAGATTCCTTGAAAAAAATATGAATTCATTCAGCTTGCCAGAAAATATGATCTTTCTGAGGCAAAATCTTCTTTAACGAAGCAAGAAATACAAAATATTTTGGTCCAGTATTTGGTGGTAAAGAATGTTTGGGATAAAAGTGCTTTGGTTTTGATTAATAAGTCTCTATCAGACTCTAACATAAAATTGAAGGAATTAAAATTAAAATACAAGATGGAATTAGAGTTAAGAAAGCTTGAACTTCAGAAAGAGGAAAGAGAGAGGAGAATGCAACTGGAGAAAGAGGAGAAGCAAATGCAAATGCAATTAGATAAGGTGGAAAGAGAGAGGAAAATACTATTGGAGAAAGAGGAGAGAGAAACAAACGCAGTTACAGAAAGAAGAAAAACAAATGCTGTTGGAGAAAGAGGAGAGAGAGAAACAAATGCATATGCAATTGGAGAGAGAGAGAGAGAGAGAGAGAGAGAGAGAGAGAGAGAGAGAGAGAGAGAGAAATGCAAAAAGGAAAGAAAGAAAGAGAATTTCAATTTAGATTAAAAGAATTAGAGCTGGCAAGTGAAATGCACATCCACACTTTTCATACAAATTGAAGTTTTGATGTTACTAAGAATATTAGGTTATTATTATATATTAGTGCCCCCTTTTAGAAAAAAAGAAGTAGACAAATATTTTCCTCATTTTTGAAAAAAAAATGCTGAAAATTCGAAATGGCCAAGGGAGCATTGGACTCTCTTATTACAGAGTGCACTTTCTGGCAAAGCCTGAGACATTTATGATTCCCTGTCAGTACAGCAGAGTGCTGACTATATGATCTGGTTAAGGAATGCATCTTAAAGGGTTATGAGTTAGTCCCTGAGGCTCATCGGCAAAAATTCAGGAACTATAAAAAAGAAGCTGGACAAACTCATGTCGAATTTGCAAGAGAAAAAGAGCAGTTATTTGATAGATGGTGCTTAGCCAAGAAAGTTGATCAAGATTACGAAAATCTCAGACAACTCGTATTACTTGAAGAGTTCAAGAATTGCGTCCTTAGTGACATTAAAACTTATCTTGATGAGCATAAGGTCGAAACCTTGGAAAATGCTGCTCGTACTGCTGGCGAATATTCCTTAACTCATAAAGTTTCTTTTGTAAGCAAGTCTTCCACTCAGCGGTCTTCTGGTAAAAGAAATATTTCAGCCTAATACGAGCCCTTCTAAATTTCAATCGGGCACAACTTTTAGAAATCAAATTTCTGATAAGATTGATCAAAAATCCTTATCTTTTCCTACGTGTACCTATTGCAAGAAGAAAAGGACACGTTATTTCCAATTGCAACAAATTGAAAATAAGCAACAAAATCAAGACAGACCTATTCTAGATACTCTTATTTCTAAGAGGTCAAGGTGACGCTCATGCATTTAAAGCAATACATTTGTTGGGTCTCATAAACCCTAGTCTGATTTTATTATGGAGAATTATGAACCATTCATGTCGAAGGGTTCTATATCATTCATGAGTCATTCGACCAGTCCTATCCCTGTTAAAATTTTAAGGGACACAGGAGCTTCTTAGAGTCTTTTATTATCAGGTACCTTGCCTTTTTCTGAGAAGTCTTCTAACGAGAGTGTTCTTATTCAGGGAGCAGAGTGAGGCTTTGTTAATGTTCATCTCCATTGTGTAAATTTTGTCATCAGACTTAGTCTCAGGACCTGTGTCAGTCGGAACGGTGGTTTCTTTACCCATTGAGGGCATTCATTTAGGCAATGACCTAGCTAGAGATAAGGTTGTGGTTAATCTACTTGTAACTGACAAGCCTTCTTTGGATCAGAAAGTCGATCCCGTTGAAAAAGAATTCCTTGATTTATATCCAGCTTGTGCAGTTACCAGAGCTATGGCAAAGTAAGCTCTTGAAAATGATATTGATCAGGAAAGTATTCCTTTAGCTGACACATGTATTGGTCAGGCTTTTGATAAGGTCACTTTCACTCCTTGTTTGGATCAATCTAAGGGTATTGCTCACAGTGATCCACTTTTAACTACTCATTCTCTTTTTTCTAATCAGGGTGACAAACGACAATCACTTGTCATCGAACAGGAAAAGATCCTGAGATCCCCTGTTTGTTTCAAAGGGTCATTAGTGAAACTGAAGCCACAGACGTACCTGTTTGTTATTTCATTAAAAATGGGATTCTTATGAGAAAATGGAGACCACTCGAGGTACCTGCTGGTGACGAGTGGTCAATGAACTATCAAATTGTAGTTCCAAAATCGCACAGACAGGAAATTCTTAGTCTGGCCCATGAAGCTCCTTTGGCTGTTCATTTAATGATTAATAAGACTTACCGCAAGATCTTGAATCACTTCCATTGGCCAAAAATTAAAAGTGATGTTTGTAAATACTGCAAATATTGTCATAATTGTCAAATGGTCGGAAAACCCAGTCAGAAGATACTTAAGGCCCATCGGCAACCTATTCCCGCATTTGATGAACCCTTTGGCAGAATAATGGTGGATTGTGTCGGTCCCTTACCTAAGACCAAGTCAGGTAACCAGTACTTGTTAACTATACTGTGTGCGTCAACACGATTCCCAGAGGCAGTTCCTTTGAGGAATATTAAAACTAAAACAATAGTAAAAGCTTTGATAAAGATTTTTACTCAATTTGGCCTTCCCAAGTCTGCCCAATCTGATCATGGGTAAAATTTTATGTCTGGAATTTTCCAGCAAGTTATGCTTGAATTTGGCATCCAGCAATTCAAATCAAAAGTGAAATTATGGTTCGACAGAACCTCAATGGAGAGAACTTTTGAGTCTGGTGATAGAGTTCTGTCTCTCTTGCTCATTCATCAAAATATTCTTCAGATTAGGTATTACGGCCCTTATAAAGTTAAGAAGAAAATGAATGAGTCAAATAATGAAAACAGTACTCCTGGGATGTAAATTAATTAAAGGAGTACCAGTATGTTGAGAGAGATAGCCAGGTTAATCATGCAGTTAATTTAGTTGTACCTGTCCCACTCAGTGAGGATTTAAGCGAAGGAATGCAATCGGACTCTACTGATTTTGGAGTAACAAATCTTCGGAATTCAGAAATGATGAATAATCTGGACCAGAAACTTCCACATTTGCAACAACAAGAAAGGAATTAACTTAAACTGTTATTACTTGAATATGAGTACTTATTTCCAGATGTTCCTACAAGAACAAACAAAATCTACCATGACGCTGAAATTGTAACCAGATAATACTTTCCGCATGTGCACTGATTATTGAACAGTGTGACTTAAACAGATTCATTTCCATTACCAAGAATCGATGACTACATTGATAAAATTGGAAATGCAAAGAATGTCACCAAATTTGACCTTCTGAAAGGATTTCGGCAAATTCTACTGACGGAAAGAGCAAAGGAAATTTCGGCATTCGTGACTCCAGATGGACTTAACCAATTTAAGTGATGCCGTTTGGGATGAAAAGTTCACCTAGTACTTTTCAGCGTTTAATGAACATGATTACATCTGGTCTAGATAATGGTGATGCTTACATCGATGTTGTCATCATCTACAACGATACCTGGAAAGATCATTTAGCGACAGTTCGTAAATTCTTTGACAGTCTGATTGATGTAAATTTGACAATTAATTTATCCAAAAGTGAGTTTTGCCGCGCTTGTGTAACATTTGTAGGGCATATCATGGAACATGGACAAGTTAACATACAGATGCTAAGGTCAAGGCTATCTCTGAATTCCCTGTGCCTGTCAGTAAAAAGCAACTGATGCGATTTTTTGGGTATGGCTGGACACTATCGGATATTTTGTTCCAATTTTTCCATAATTGCTGAACCCCTGACAAATTTATTGAGCAAGAAAAGCAAGTTTCATTGGTCTGAAAAATGTCAAGAGTTTTTTTTTATAACTTAAAGGCCATACATAAAAGTGCACCAGTTCTTACAACTCCAAATTTCAGCCAGTCATTTAAACTGTATATTGATGCAAGTGATGTTGGGATTGGGGCAGTATTGATTCAAGAAGATAAAAATGGTGCTGACTAACCAGTGTTCTATTTTTCTAAGAAATTAAATAAGCACCAGAGAAATTATTCCACAAGTGAGAAGGAATGCTTGGCTTTGAAATTGGCATTACAACACTTTGAAGTTTACATTTGTTCAGCTCCTTCTCCGATTATTGTGTTTAGTGATCACAACCTCCCTTACTTTCATCGGCAAGGTGAAAAACAAAAATCAGAGATCATTAAAGTGTAGTTTGTTGTTGCAGGAATATAATATTGACATCAGGCACATCAAAGGTAAAGACAATTTAATAGCAGATGCACGTTCACGTGGACAGAAATATATTTTTTCATGTATAATTTATGTCATTCATAAAATTTCATCTTATGTTTTTATTTACCACATGCATATTTGACCTATAGTGAAAAGAAAGCTTTATTGTATAAATCTTTTTTTTTCTTTATGAGGGGAAGTGTTAAGTATATTTAATTTAATTCTTTGTCTGTTAGTTAAATTTTGTTATTTCATTACATGTTATTGTAATGTAACATTGTTTGCTGGGCTTGACCTTGTCCAAAACTGGGTTAATTTCTGCTTGACCTGCTTGACTTTTTTAAAATTTCATTTAAGTAAACAACTAATAATAGATTCATTATTCTCTGTGTGTGTTATTATCAGGATTATTATTCAGGTAAACAAAGATGGAGTAAATGTGTTGATCAGAGTCAGGGTTTTGGAGATTCCTAAGTGAATTTCGTAGAGTATTGTGTTGTAAATAAACAAGGCTCATTAGATCAATCTGGAAGGTTATTTTCCATTAGGTAATGGTTGTTTTCAAAAAATGCTAATTGTGACCTGAGGTCAAGCAGAGAACTATATTATCTTGTGACTGTGAAGATTGTATCAGTCGTGCTTTGACATCTAGCACTTTAGGTTGCATTATGTTGTGACCAGTTTGGGCTGAATTTTATTTTCTTCAAATTATTGAATTCAAGTGAATATTTTCTCTGGAAATACAAAAGTGCTCTTATAAAATTCTTGGATGAAGACATTCATTGGAATTTGTACTGAATTCAAACCTGGAATAATATTTCTGTGATTCAACAAGAGAATGTTGACATATCAGCACTTCCTATGCTATAACAGACACGTCATCGCTTTCAGTTTTGGATCTCTTCAGGACTTGAACTGAGTTTTATTCAGGACTTTGTATTACAAGAACGTGTGTCTTTAATTCTTGGATTATTTTTGGATTTAATTCACAATACCGTAAGTTCTTTTTTCTCCTTTTTCACTTTGTATTCCAGGGAAATTATTTGTTAAATTTTACAAAGCTTATTGTTGTCTTCACTCTTTTCTGTTACATATTTTAAGAGCATAGACTCGTAACAATACTTAAAGTCTAACATAACTAATGAGTAGGACAATACTTAATGTCTGACGTAACTAATGAGTAGGAGAATACTTAATGTCTGACATAACGAATGAGTAGGACAATACTTAATGTCTGACATAACGAATGAGTAGGACCATACTTAAAGTCTGACGTAACTAATGAGTAGGAGAATACTTAATGTCTGACATAACTAATGAGTAGGACAATACTTAAAGTGTAACATAAGGAATGAGTTGGACAAAACTTAAAGTCTAGCAGAACGAATGAGTAGGACAATACTTAATGTCTGACATAACGAATGAGTAGGACCATACTTAAAGTCTGACGTAACTAATGAGTAGGAGAATACTTAATGTCTGACATAACTAATGAGTAGGACAATACTTAAAGTGTAACATAAGGAATGAGTTGGACAAAACTTAAAGTCTAGCAGAACGAATGAGTAGGACAATACTTAATGTCTGACATAACGAATGAGTAGGACCATACTTAAAGTCTGACGTAACTAATGAGTAGGAGAATACTTAATGTCTGACATAACTAATGAGTAGGACAATACTTAAAGTGTAACATAAGGAATGAGTTGGACAAGACTTAAAGTCTAGCAGAACGAATGAGTAGGACAATACTTAATGTCTGACGTAACTAATGAGTAGGACAATACTTAAAGTCTGGCACAAGGAATGAGTTGGACAAGACTTAAAGTCTAGCAGAACGAATGAGTAGCAGATTCCTAACCTTTTTGATTGTTTAAACTATCTGAGCGGACAGGTAAAGAAAACCTGCACTTAAAATTAGCATGTAATTTGGCAAAGTGTTCCAAGATATTGTAAGTGAAGGGCACCATATTGTGCTGTTCGTAGAGTCTCGGGGGGTGGTGGTGGTGGTGTCCTTTGTTGAACCGTGTAACCAGATTATATGGTCTAACTAGAACTGAACATTATGCCGCAATTTTGAAATGTATAACGTCAACGTGCAATGTTAAATAATGAACACACAAGATAGGATGAAAACGAAGAGGTATACAAATAGAATCTAAACCTTTTTTCTTTTCAAAAAGTACCTTTCCTATGCTCCTATTACCCCATAAATCCAATTATATATAAAGCAAAACTTGTAGTATCCCAATAGTTTCCCTACCTTAACCCCCTTTGCTAAACAAGAGTACTATCCTCTTTAATACACTCTTAATCTATACATGTAATATTAAAACTGCACATACTATTTAAAATGTCGTATTGAATGACCAACATCTACTTATTTACTGACCACACAAGCTAGGATGTAAAACAAGGGGTCCAGAGTAGAATTTAATTCCCTTCAATAATAAAAATACAGTCCCTGCCACCTAACCACTCTATGATCCCCTTAAAAATAAAAACCTCTACTCCATCTATAACGTAAATGCCCTTGCCATCCCTTTTTTTTAAACAAAACAAAACTACCACCCCATTCAAACAGGATAAGATTAAAAGAATTTAAATCCCTTATAAATAAACATACCTTTCCTATCCTCTATTCACTCAGTCAACTCCATGCAGTGCAAAATATTCCTGCCGATATCCCAATTAAGATTTCTTGTACTGTAACATTTATTTTCACTAGTTTCTAAAAACGGTGAAACCAATTAAGTTAATGTTTCTCATGACACATCAGATATCAATTTTTCTCGCCAAGCTAAAGATGGATTGATACAATTTTTCTGTTCGAGTTTATGAAACTAAACTCTAGATTTAATCTGATCAACGAAATGTACTGAGAGAGAGAGAGAGAGAGAGAGAGAGAGAGAGAGAGAGAGAGATCTTAAACTGAGACAGTGTCATTATCATTTGAATCTAAATAATTCTACTACATGTTTTATGAGTACTAATCAATTCCTGTTACAAATAATTATAACTTTATGCTTACTCAACATTCTATAGACCATAAATACTACTACTACTACTAATAATAATAATTAGTAGTAGTAGTAGTAGTAGTTAATGATCTGAGTTACAGGAAGATTATAAAATGTGTGTGTGAAACATGGACATAGAGACAGACAAAGAGTTATGGAGGGTCAACAGATAAATAGATGTCACCCACCAAATAGCAAATGTAAAAATAAGGGACTTTCCATTTTCTTTTCGTGTGTGGGCATGGGGGAGCCGAGATATCTTTTTTATTATTAAATTTATTTTTATCTCAAGGTGATTTGTTTATTTAAAAAAAATATAATGACTATTAAAACAATTTGGTCATAAATCAGAAAAAGAATATTTCTCCAATCTATTTTTCAGCCCCCACCCACAAAAGTTCGCTGGTCAGTACATATATGTGCTTTAAAGTATGTTAAAACAACCAGTCTGTTTACTAGTCCTCCTTATTGCCTGATTTAGAAAAACGCACGAAAATCAAAACAGTACACAAACAGAAACATATATAACAACAAGTAATCTCAAAGAAGATTCTCCCAGTTGCACACAAACGGTGCGGGGGGTTTGAAGGCGGACGGAGGGTTGCCCCGGGAGCCAGAGGTCTTGGGGCGCCAAACGATTATGGGCCATCATCATCGCCCCGGGTGAAATTTACCCTTAGAACGCTAACCTTAGTACGCTACTGTTCTCTTCGGTGGAAGAAAGTGAGGATATTGAGGGTGAAAAGATACGCCCCAAACAGTATTGCAATATAACAAACCCACATTGCAATACGTATTTCAATACAGTAAGACTTAATGAAACAAAAACACAATCGCTATAATACTTACTATTTGAAATATTCAATATCTCTAAACATTGCCCGAATACCGAGCAATGTAAAGTGTTACATTCGCTTGCAATCTCTTGGTAAGCGTGTATCTGGGTGAAAAAGAAAATATGGCTATTGAACTGAACTGAACAATTGTGAGCAATATACAGATTTGTAGCATGAAAACAAGACACTGAAAAAATTGCGGTACAGAAAATCGTACTGCAGTATGTATTGCCAGAACAGCAAACCGCAATATGCCCGTATACCGATATATTTGTATAGCGGTATGTATTGCCAGAACAGCAAACCGCAACGTATCGGTATACCGATATATCGTATTGCGTTATGTATTGCCAGAACAGCAAACCGCAATATGCCGGCATACCGTTGCATCACCAGTGGATACGTTTCTCAGAAACCGAGAAGAAGACTTGATGTTTGTCACTCAACAACCATAATGTCCTACTTATTAAGACAAGTCTGAAAGCAAAAGTAGACGACTTAGTATATTTAAAGACGGATATTGCTTTTCCAAGTCCTATGAAAGATGTGTACCTAATTTATAGAAGTGTGGAAATTCAAGCTATACTAGTGGCAAAGTGGAGTAAAGATCAAAACTGCACTGCAATTCTGCAGTTCCTTTTCATGGATGGTATGAGCAAGGCAAATCTCCTTCTGTGAGCCGCGGTGGCTCAGGAAGTAGATTGACCGACTGATCACCAAAAGGGCGTGGGTTCAAATTCTATCATCGGATCAGCAACAGTGGTATGTCCCTGGGTAAAGCACTTTACTCCAATTGCATCGGAATTAATTAACCTGTTTGTATCGCTGTGCCGTAAAACACCAAACCAGCTCTTTGTTCACCGCAGGAGTAACATCTGCCGATGCCATCATAGATGCCGTTAATTTAAAAGAAGAAAATTATTGCCGAAAATCTTTCTTGTAAGTCCGATGAACATTTTTCAACCGGACACTGGGTTTTTGTACAATATGGTTGGAATGCTTCAGGCTGAAATGGCAGGAACGAACTTCTCAGAGCATAATTCAGTGTGAGCGATTCCAAGCCAAGGAAGGGAGATACTCTTGTGCCAAAAGTTCTGCGAGAGTTTCTACTTTGGTTGATAGTATCACCTAATAGACAGCATGATTAAAATCATATCTCCGCAGCCCTACGCGGATATTTGATGGACACTGATAAGATGTCGTGTTCTGTTGACCTCATCAATGATGTAACAACTTTAAAATTTATAAAAGTGACGTACGACATTCGGAACATATAATTACTAACGATAACTGTCACCAATATCGATTTGCAATGCACTGTCTGATAGGATACTAAAAATAAGTGGACTGGAGGTTCCAAATAGCCACCAAAACATTGTCTTTTATCGCTGTCTGTCAGATCTATACGTAGGACTGTGGAGATCTGATTTTGAATCATATTGGCTTAACAGAGAAATAACGTCGAAGTTCTCTCGTTAGATGTGTGCATTGTATATAGTAGTTCGAAAATAATCACGCCACCTTACATAGACCATGATGCAGAAGTTCATCACGAGTTTAGATCATATTCTGATTGACATGATGAACGTGTACGAGTTACATGACAATTACGATGAACCTTGGCGATTCATGGTCAATGTAGCATTGACTCTTGTGGAAAGACACCCAGGGTGGTTCGTACGGACTTATAAAGCTTAATGCGGCTGGGCGGCATTATTGGAATGAAAAATCTGATATTTAATAAGCAGGGTTGTGTTTCAAGATCATTGCGGTGGGTCTATTAAAGACTCACGGAACGAATAGTATGTACAAATGGGAACCAGTCTGGAACATAAACTAGAGTATATATCTGTTTGGCTGGCCAAGACTGGTTGATAATGAAAGTTAGATTTTAGTATTAAAAAAGAAAAGTCTTTAGAGGGCTTATCCTAATTGAAAAATATACACTGCTTGTGATGGAATTTCAGTCATTTAAGAGAGTGAGTTTGGAACACTCATTACTGAAGTTAGCTCATAACTCTTTGGCGCGGAATTGAAAGCACATGTTTCAAACGCACGTTGATCCAGAAAATGTTGCCGCTCATATGGTTTTCTCTGCACATAAATTGTAATCAAGGAAGCATCTATACTGATAAAAATAGGTTTGATCATGAGCACTCAGATATTTAAAGTTATTGAATTTAAATATCACGATGTTTGCACAGGTTTACTATGGGACTGAATCAGTACCGCGAGTCCTGAATGCCAATAATATCAGTGAAACGAGCGGGAGGGAGGAATCTCTCAGTCTGTGTGGGCAAGACTCATGTCTGTTGGAAGTAAAGACAGGTTTCTTAAAGTGTCCGTTACGACTACTGTATTTGAAAGTCCACCAGTTCATAAAGAAGTCAAAATTATGAACAATCAAGTAACTCCTTTCTGGTCTGAATTCAACCATGTTCTAGCTGATAGCCAATAAGAAAAACACATACACACAGTCGTTGCGTTTTAGTTCGCGTCAGTTTTGGATGCAAAGGCTGCAGATATGGCCAAGGTTCGTACTACAGTACTAAAATGTAAGGAAATGTTTGTAGCTCTTGGGTAGCAGCATCCCGATCAAACCACTGGATTCAGCAGGTCCAATGGACACTCCCAGTGAATTTAGTTCCAAAATCCTCCAATTTGGTGACTTTCACGTTCTTTTTCATTATATTGCATGTATTGAGAAAATAGACAGAGATGCAGGATGGTTGGGATTTTACGGCTGTGTCTGACATCTATTCTGCTTGTACCATAGAATAAATGCTTGCTGGCAAGAAATTCGGTCATGTTCTGCGAGATTTGACTCATGCATTTGAGGCACTGGCGGATGCTGAAGATTTCTTTTTTAAATGCTACAAGAAATAAGTAATAGCTCGAACGGTTCCATCTTTATCTTGGCGGATGTTCAAAACAAAAGAGTTTTCAGTCAAATGCTAGAGTATCATTGCAAAAAAATGAGAAATGCGCTTATTGATACCATTAATCGGAAAGCATTGTCACTCCTAGAGGAATTTCAGGTATGTGATATACTCAGTCGCCAACCTGCAGATTCTGGAATCAGTTTCTTCGTGCTGAACAAACACCACGTCTTAAGGTCCGTGCAAATGGAGAGGGTGGATGGAATAAATAAGACAAATAGCAAAGGAATAGAAGGGTGACTAAAACCATAAAGACCACTGCGGAAGACGGTTGGTGACATGTTTAGAACAAATTTGGCATCTGTGCAGTAAAGCAGGGTAGAACAATCGGCAGTTCTAAGCCAATTGACCACTTTAAATTGCATTTAAAAATCTTTAAATAAACTCTGTGCTACTAACACGTGACAGCACACAATGTTCATAAATTTATTTAAGAACACACTTCTGGGGTTATGATCACCAGTGGCAACATCTGTTTTATAAACCGAAGGCCACCAGACGGTCGCCCTCTCCATCAATTTAATTGGAAAACAAACTCTATTAAATAAATGGGCTTAAGATTTGTCAAACGATACCAACAATTTAACCTTTTTCTTGCCCTCGAACTTACTTTAATATTACAGTGAATTAATATGATTGTTTAGAAAAAGAGACACTGCATAGAAACTGAACATCTTCGATACAAACAATTACATATTTTATATGCTTTTACTTTAAAATTTCATAACGACGAGTTAGTGAACACATATAGTATCAAGTGTGATATAAAATTGCAGCAAAATTAGTTAAACTGGTCAGTATGGATGGCAAGATCACGATGCGGATAATCTTATGGTATGCGATCCAAGGATACCAGAGCCAGTAAAATCAGTTTGCATGTACATTTGTTTTCAAATACAAAAAAAAAAA
>JAECUM010045083.1:0-10852 GCA_016617855.1 Megalonaias nervosa
TAACAGAAAAGAGTGAGAACCAACAAGTTTTGGAAAATTAAACAAATAATTTATATTATTTCCATAGAATAAGAGTGAAAATGTAAAAAGAACTTACTGTATTGCGAAATAAATCAAGAGGTAGACCCGGCAATCCATGGGGAATTTTAAAAACGTTCTTGACTCAGATTGAGATTGCTACGTATATGTAATTTAATTACTTGTGTGTTAGTTTCAAATTTCTTTTTAATTTTATTTTTATTTCCTTACATGTTATTGTAATGATAACTTTATTCACTGGATTTGACATTTTTCCGGAAAATTCAGTTCAGGCCTGGTAAATAACTAATATTGCTACATTGTATTTTTAGCTGACCTAGTTAATGACCTTGATTCAGAATTGGTAAACAACTTTTTTTGTTACTTTCCTAGAGTGAACATCATTGGTCGTAATCAAGGTCATATTTAGCATGCGTGTCAGCTCTGTTGTAAACAACCTTTTGTTATTTTTTTTTTATTATTGAATCTTAAAGTAAGATTCGTTCAGTAGAATCGAATTCGTCCATGGCGGACGTGATAATTGACATATGATGTTACTACGTTTCTCGAAAGAGAGTGATCACGTGACCCTATCACGTGGTCCCTTCTACGTTGTAGTTGAAGTTAAAGTGATGTTTCATAGTGTTTTTTAGTCAGTCGTAATTCATACCTTCGGGTTCGAAGGTATTCCTGTTGTTGCCAGTTTGAATTGAGTTTTTTTAAATTTAAAATAATTTATTTTCCCTGGAGACTTCATCTAGTGCTCATCAAAAGTCTTGGGCAAAGACATTTACTGAAAATTATTCGGAATTCTAAAGCCGGAACTGGTGATTCAACAAGTAACTGTTGACACGACAACAAAACGGGTTATAGAAGACGTCATCGCCTTCCATCTTGGAACTTCATCGGGATTCGAACTTTGATTCAATTAGAACTTTTTAGTGATAAGACTTATATTTTTAAGTTCTAGGATTAATTTTTGGATTAGATTCACAAACCGTAAGTCCTTTTTCATATTTTTACCTTGTTTTCTAGGGAAATAAATTATTCTGGTAAAATTTACAAAGTTTGTTGGCTTCACTCTTTTCGTTGTTACTTTTATACGATCCTAGACACGTAACAAGATGAATATGTAGTTTACGAAACCAAAATCAATGAATTAAAATACGTATAAAATGATCATGATTTTGGACAAGGTCAAGTCCAAAATCCAATTATCCATAGCATGTAATGAATTTTAAATAATAACAAAAAAGGCAAGTTAAATATACAAAACACCTCTCCCTGAAAAAGGAAAAGAAAGATGTATGCATTAAACCTTCTTGACTTTTGATAAGTTAAAGGCCATAGTTAAGAGTTCACCATTTCTTACAGCTCCAAATTTCAATCTTTTAAAGTGCCTGTTGTTGCAAGTAATGTTGGGTTTGGAGCAATACTGATTGAAGAAGACGAAAGTGGTGTAGATCATCCAGTGTGCTATTTTTCTAAGAAATTAAAAAAGCACCAGAGAATTTATTCCAAAATAGAGAAGGAATGCTTGGCTTTGATAGTGGCATTACACTTTTAAGTTTACATTAGTTCAGCTCCTTCTCCGATTATTGTGTTTAGTGATGACAATCCCCTTACGTTCACCGGCAAGATGAAAAACAAAAATCAGAGATTATTAAAGTGGAGTTTGTTGTTGCAGGAATATAATATTGACATCAGGCACATCAAGGGAAAAGACAATTTAATAGCAGATGCACTTTTACGTGTATAGAAATATATTGATTCATATAATCTTTGTGTCATTCATAAGATGTCATCTTATGTTATTTTATTACCACATATATATTTGACTTATAGTAAAAAGAAAGCTTTATTGTGTAAATCTTTCTTTTTCGTTATGAGGGGAAGTGTTATGTATACTTAATTTAATTGTTTGTTTGTTAGTTTTAACTTTCTTTTATTTCATTACATGCTATTGTAATGTAACATTGTATGCTGGACTTGACGTTGTTCATAACTGAGTTCATTTCTGCTTGACCTAACTGACTTTTTAAAAAAAAATTATTTCATTTATGTAAACAACTAATATATAGCTCAATTATTCTCTATGTGTAGGAACTTAATATCAGGATTATTATTCAGGTAAACAAGAAGGAGTAAATGTGTTGATTTGGGTCAGGGTTTTGGAGATTCCTAAGTGAATTTGACAGGTTATTGTGTTGTAAGTAAACAAGACTCATTAGATCATTCTAAAAGGTTATTTTCTATTTGGTAATGTCTTTTTCTAATAGAAAATGCTGATTGTGGCCTGAGGTCAAGTAGAGAACTATACAATCTTGTGATTGTGAGGATTTAGTCAGTCGTGCTTTAACATCTAGCACTTTCAAGTTCTATTATGTTGTGACCAGTTTGGGCTGAATTTTATTTTCTTCAAATTATTGAATTCAAGTGATTATTTTCTCTGGAAATACAAAAGTTCTCTGATAAAATTCTTGGATAAAGACATTAACTGGAATTTATACTAAATTCAAACCTGGAATAATATTTATGTGATTCAACAAGAGACTGTTGACACATCAGCACTCCGTAGGCTTAACAGAGACGGCATCTCCTTCAGTTTGGATCTCTTAGGGACATTTAAGGAGTTTTATTCAGGACTTTAAATTACTAGGACTTGTGTCTTTAATTCTTGGATTTTTAAAAAAATTTAATTCGCAATACCGTAAGTTCTTTTTTTCTCATTTTCACTTTGTTATTTGGGAAATAAATTATTTGTTAAATTTTCTTTCACTTTTTCTGTATTTATTTTAAGACCATAGACTCGTAACACATGAATGATAAAATTTAAAAAGTATATTATGGGTGAGAACAGCAAACTAAATAATTACTATTTACAATACTGTTCGTTAGATAAGCAGCAATTTATTTATCCATAGCTATGCATCATTGCTCAATAACCAGATAGTATTGAGTTAGATGTGTGTGTTAATTCAAAAAAGGTTTCATTTTTTATATAAAAAAACCCTCCAAAACCTGAATATTAAAACGGTCTTTGCCTGATAAATTAAACTTGTAAGAAAAATATTAAGATGTTATGTCTGCTAACAGTTTGCAAGCAAACTGTCCATGTTCTACTCTATCTGTGCATATGTCACACTAATTAGAAACAAAAAAGCTTTAACAGTTTTGGCTCGAAAAGTAGCGTTTAAGTTATTAATAGATAAATACATATATTCAAAAAATCGTATGAACATCATTTAGCGACTCATGGAACGGACTCAAACAATTCACAAGAGGCACCGTCAAAAAAGAAATTACCGAGCGTATACATTCTTTAACGTTTGGTAATAGACAAGCTTCTGTGCGATTAAGCTGGTCAAGGCGCCGATACAGTTGGCTGACTATGATTTGTTTAGGTGTAATTTTATCGCCAATTCCTGTTTGTGTGCATTTTCTGAATGCAGACATTTAATAACACAAGAAATGAGCTTTATCGTAGAATATTATTAAAAATATATTGATACTGATAGACTTTTATGTATGAGAAACAAACATTTTGTTGCAAATTTATTATTAACGCCAAAACATTCACAAACGTTTGATTACGTTTTGTTCCATTATGACCACAGTTAGAATTGCACGTACCGGATCACACCAAAACACTATCCATCCAATCCTATCCTTCTTTAATTCCTCTCATTTTATTATTTGTGTGTACGTCACATATCTCGACTATTTCTAGAACGTTTGCTTGAATGTTCGTTAATTACTTATTTGTGTTTAAAATGGAGAAGAACTTGCAACTTGATAATATTGTGCCCAAACCTTTTGCGCTGTATACGTAATTGTGATCTTCTTGGTAATAAAATATATTTAAACAACTCCACCACCACCCAGAAAACACATTTTTTTCTATTGTGCACGTAAATGATACAGTTTCTACATTATTCTTCGGCTCATTGATGCCACATTACCCAAGTGTTTAAATGTTTGTTTAGCACTTTCAATGCTTGACAGCATGCATTTGCAATCCTAACACAGGTCTTCTCCTGATCCTTGAAACCAAAAGATATGATACTGTTTGATGCATTTATTTTACTTTATTTCGCTTGTTCTGCCCCTTTGAACCGTGCATGAAAAGAGAAAGTTTTAGTGAATCAAAATCAAATCATTTTTGACATAGATTTGCAAGAGTTTTGGTCTAAACATTTTTTTAACCAAGCGGTGATTCAGTAAATCACTCTGATAGCGTCATATCAGTTGGGTCTGTCGTCACTAATGAGACTGAAAACTGTTGGAAGAAAGGCATCTACAAATTGCATCAGTTTGCAACTGTGCTTGCATGACAACATTAGCCGCACATTTTAACATCTTATTGTTTCTGAATTTCCACGCCTCATACACCTGGTAGCTTTTAACTTTGCTATCTTTTGACCAGATTAAACACAGAAAAACAACAAATACGCAAGCACACATTTTTGAAGAATTTAAATATGAAAGAACTTCTGTCAAACTTGAAAGATGTTAAAATTTTGCAGAGATTTGAAACATTGAACTTGCCTTTGGAAAGTTTGAGCTTGCCCCAAACAAAATATCCACAAATGGAATATTTCAGGAAAATTGCATTATATTTATTTAAACTCTTGTTTTCTTCATATCGTTGTTGGCACCTTAAGACCATATGCTGATAGTTAAAGTTATCAACACACTCATACACATCAAAAATGCATATCGATAGATATGTAGATTAGAAAGGGTTAGAATGGATTATAGTTAGAAGAGCAAAAGCAGACACGTACATTTATATAGACAGGTAAATGGATAGGTAGAAAACGGTTTGAAATAGGTAGATTTTCGATCGATCGATCGATAGAGAGAGATGTCTGTAATGTTATTTATTCTCATAAATGAAGGATTTGTGAACAGTTATTTTATTGTTTACTTAACAATTAGCATCTAATCACTTTGAAATCTGCGGCATGCATCAAAGTATTTGATAATTCTACTTCTGAGAACGATCTGAGAATGCTTACGTTTATTCATTTAATTTTTTGCCAAGTAGTAAGCGTGTGTCGTCTCACGTAAACAACAGATCAGAAACACTGCTTGTGGGTGCAACAGTTTCGTAACATTAATCACGCCTTGAAGGAAATCCTCTGTTAATCGTTCGAGTTTTATTTCCAAACACACCTGTCAAAGCAATCTCACGACTATTATTAACAATTAACACCTATTCACCATAAAATCGGCGACATGCATCAAAACAATCTTTGACAAGACGATTATCTAGAATAAGCAAGTTGATGAACAACCTGAAGCTAACTTAGAACCCGAAAGCTGGCAAATCCCGGATAGGCGAAAATATTACAAACACTATGTCACTGATAAGTTAAAATATCAATGTATATTCGCTATTTGTCAAAACGTGCTTAAAATAGTAAATATTCACATTATCACATCTGCACGAGAAAATGCCTACATGATAGAAACGGCACATGAAGTAGATGAAAGAAACTGTGGCCAGTTATGTATAAGAAGAAAATAAAGATGCTTGATACATATATGTACCGTGGCGAGATCACAGGGTATAAAACTTGCAGAACATATAGCATTAGGAAATAAACACGACTTCATGTCGGTAAAATAGTTTGTACAAAAGATAGTGTTTTATGTGTTTTACCCATACCTCCGTTTCAATAAAATTTCTAGCATTTTGAATCACTCTTTTAAATATTTTTAACTGTTCGCAGGCAAGTGCCTTGCAAACTTGAGCTTGCCCGAACAGAATTCGAGCTTGTTCTGGGAGTCTGGAAAGTAGATTTGTAAATTCCTGATTAGTATAAGTTAACAATACATAACAATATGTGGTATCAAATATCAAGGGACTTAGTCTGTAATTTATATGTATTTCATGTACATACAAGAGAAACAGCCAGACTATCGAACACGTGGTCAAGCATGTATAGAGACTGACAGATAAAAATATATGACCCAAACAGACATGCAGAGAAGCAGCAAACCAGGTAGTTAGCCAGTTGGAGACGGATATAATAGTTAGTGTCTGTTTGTATACGTGATAGATAAATTAATTATAACAAAAGATTAGAATAACTTAAAATTTCAACAAAAAAGCGTCATTATAACCTTAAAACGCCATGAATGTCAATTACAAATATTAAAACTCGGAAAATGTTTAATGCGTCAGAGAAATTATCACGCAGGTTTAAGCAGAAAAATAAGAATATTAAGCACAAAATTGGTCACGAAAATCACTCAAGAATTTGAAATATATATTGAAAATTGTTTTCGATAATTGCATTGTATTCGTGCAAATTGGCGGGGAGGGGCAGGGGGCTTGCATCAATTTCACTGAGTTAATGTTTGTTTAGTTTCTGATAACGCATGCGAGATCTAAATTTAGACTGACTGGGATAAGTTTCAAAGAAGCAGTTTACTGTGTGTTCAGATATAGTTCTGCAATGGATCTAAAAGCCCGGTAGCTTCAGAACATTAATATACCACATTGAAAGAAAGCTAATCATGAAATTATGAAAAAAAAAACAAAAAAAAAAAAAAAAAAAAAAAAAAAAAAAAAAAAAAAAAAAAACGGTAGGAAATAATTATTATTATGCTGCATTATTTTTCATTACAATAATGTATATTACGAACATGCTGATAATTTTCGACTAAACAATAATTATTCTTTGCTATTTTTTGGATCATGCCTCAAACGCCATCATAATACCCGTTTCACCTCCAGCTAGATATATGCAGATACACTTTCCGACCATTAAATGGCGAATACATTCCACACCTTTAACAATAATTATTTTGTCTACAGATTTCTTAGGGTTATAAAATCGAATTTATATTCTCTTATCGACTGAAAGCTTGAAACAAACCATGGCAGGAATAAAGATTTTAAAACAAGAAATGAAACGACACAATTATTTTTTTCATAATGGCATTTCACTTATAAAGAAAAAAAAATATATAAAAAAAATCAATAACTACTCAGTTACTTCTGCCCGTATAGGAAATACTACAAAATACAACAAATTACTTTTTTAAAAGTAATGTTATAACTGGACTCCTAATGACAAGTATTCAGGGGTGGGTGGTGGTGGCAAACATATAGTAGTCAGCTATTAAGTTTTACGGACGTAGGCCGGAACATGTTTAGATGTGAAATGGGGGGGGGGAGGGGCAATGTGTGTTACTTTTTAGTTGTGGATCGCCAGGGACACATTTTAGAAAAATGCATGTACAAATGTTAGTTTCCTTACAATGTAAATCTGTCAGCCGCTATCGGCCATTGTAAAATTTACCTGTTTCCGCGCGCTATTACCACAAGCAGACGTCAAGTGACGTCACATCCAGCTCAAATATATGTCGGAGCTATTTTCGTTACGAACCTTGTTGTTAAGCAATCAGCTAATCAAGACGAGTAACCAATATGAAAAATCGACAAATAAATTTCATTTGTATTAAAGAACTTTCTTTGATACATCATTTAATATCTTGATAATTTATCTGGTATTAATTCTTTATCTGTATCTAAGAATGCCAGATAAATGTATCTGTCTTTTTTGTAGAAAAGAAAACGTACTTTCCTTAATTTTTATATTTATAATAATTTTAAAAAAAAATTCAAAATAGATTTATAACATCGATTTCTTTTTTTATATATAAGGGGAGAAAACTCCACATATAATCATTATTTTGACTGCACTTTATTTATTCCTTTAAATTTTCTTTAGCATAACCATTAGTCAACTTGTTTGACCTCGACGTTTGTATTTCGATCTGAAAGGGGGGGTGGTATATAGTCCTTTAATTTTTCCTCTTTAATTAGATGATGAATTTGTTTAATCTGCCTGAAATTTTTGCGTATACATTTTAAATCTTGAATGTAGAAGGGAAATACAAAATACCTGGTCACTTGATATGATGGAATGCATCATCGTAGAGCTCACACAATTTGGGACATCGGAGGTTAAAAGGAATTCGTCACCATAGAGCTCACATAATTTTTTTCGACATCGGATATTAAGTACATGTGTATAAAAGTTTGAATTCTCTTTTTAACTCTGTTTTAATCCATTCTTCAATATTACAATATATTTATCATTCTGGATTTTAGAATATCGATTTTTAGTTCTGTTGGAATGGAATCAATCGTCAACATAGTTACATGTGTATTCTTATATTTTAGTAGATTCTTTCATTTGTTCATTTTTAAATAGCAGGATAGGTGTTTTGGATTATTCACTTTTAATGAAACAAACTCTTAGTCAACTTTGATGACATTGATTTTCGATCATGATCCGATATTGAAAATGGTTATATTAATTGCATTAATGAAAGAACAAGTAGTTCTTTTATAAATACATTCTTTTATAAATTTTAAAGATAATATTAAATGTCAACCTGCATTTTTTACATTGATTTTTAATCATGACCATAAAAAGATTCACGAAAACATACAGGTCTTTCCAATTCGAGGGACAGTATTTACGGAGAGTTTCTTTGAATAACATGTTACTCTTCCATGAACTGAAATTAAAATTTAATGATGAAAGTTTGTTGATTAAAATATAACCAAGTAATGATAAGTTAGAACCGTTTTAAACTGTCTTCACGCTTATGGGTCACAACGTCGAAAGCGACATTTAGCTTGGTATTTTAAATCCTTGAAAAGAACACAGCAATGATCATTCACAGTCCTTCCTAAAGGAGCGTGATTTTAAAACCTTTCTGGTTGATTGTTTGTCCGTCAATGCCCAGTGAGGCCTGCCTGAGGGGTCATGTTTCCAATTTTAGCTTATCAAAACCCAGTTTTTATTCAACACTAATGAAAATTGAGTATCAGAACTCTTCCATCCCACTTATATTTATGTGTACGTGGAGGTTTTAATCTGTTATTCTAGTTGGCCTTCATGCGAGGAAGGTAAAGCCCCTATGTACTGAAAGCATTTATAGGATATAAATTTGTATGAGAGAGGGCAAAACTAGAATGACAATATTTAATGAGCACTTTCAGCCGAGTGATACGTAACAATTTTTGTCATACCTTCATTATTCATGAACCAAGTAAACTGACATGCTGGGGCTAGATTCTTTTGTGAATTAACTAAATTATATATCTCTTAATATATTTTTCAAACATTTTCATTGAAAGTATATTTTGTTATCGACCTTTCCTATATTGCTTATTCATCGTTTGAAACAAACAATACGCTTGAAGAAAAGTTATATAAGAGTTAATCTTTAAGTTTCGTCAAGGTAGTTTATATTTGTCGGAAATCTGAGTTGTGAGAGTTGGTACAACATGCAAAGATATCTGACACTACGCTTGCTGATATGTTTTTCAATAGTTTTTGAAAGTACATGTGTCATAGTTTTCATTTCGTTTACGAACTGTGAATACCTTAGCTAATTCAAAGGTCTCATGAAATGTACATATTTCAATCAACCAGAGACTTCCACCGCCGCCAGTTTGAGAATTATTAGAATATCACTGAAGGAAATGTTGGACGGGTTTTTAATTAGCAAAGGCAGAGAAATGTGTGCAATTAGACTAATTAAGTTATTCATCTAAACAGATGATAAGGTTAGAAATTCACATTAAGTAAATTTGTTAAGGCATCGATATTTCATATAGGAATCTGAATTATTTTTCTTTGGGCTTTACTGCTTACGAGTGTTGGTGAGAACTAATA
The DNA here is from genome assembly GCA_016617855.1 of Megalonaias nervosa. Lineage (NCBI taxonomy): Eukaryota > Metazoa > Mollusca > Bivalvia > Unionida > Unionidae > Megalonaias > Megalonaias nervosa. Next base: position 9,729 of record JAECUM010045083.1, read on the forward strand.
GAGGAACAAGGTACGCTAATCTTGTAGGCGTTGTTAGGGTGAGTAGTGTATGGTTGGAGTGTGTGGGATTTGGGTGTGGGAGGAAACATTGGCAGAGCACAAAACTTACAGGCAATTCTTATTTTCTTCAAGTACGTTTAACTGGTATGTATTATATTAAGCATTATAGTGTCGTGCAGGCGTGGCATCAACAAAACTACAACAAACTGGTGTACAACGCCACGCCATAGCGTAAATCGTGCAGTGCGAAATATTCTATACAATTTTGTTGATTTTTCTCAGCATCCTCAAAATCTTAATTTACTAACATCGAAATATATATACTATTAGTTTCCAATTACAAATGAAGACGGAAATTTAGGTACAGGAAAATTTAGACAAACGGAGGTGCAGTCGAAATTGCAATCCAACAGATATGAAAGTTTAATGGCTTTCATAAACTTATCAGACAGCACTAATAGTTTTTTTAGAACTTTGTAAGTAGTTAGTTTCATGTCATACAATAGCTAATGTGTTACCATGGAATATTATTTCCTTTCCAGAAAGAAATTCCGAATAGTTTCAGGCAGTACTGGAGGATAGATAACTGTGCAATATTAATTTATTTGGATATAGAGGTTCTATATAGAATTCTCTATACCAGCTAAAGTCTCGTAAGAATGCCACATTATCTCGTAAACCGCATCATCATGACATTACCAGACCCACCTCCGAAAAAGAGGATAATTTGTAGCGAAGAGATGTTTTCTATGTATAAAACAAGACATCGTTTAAGACACAATATCGTTTAATAATTCCAAGGCATCCATAATAACAGAATTCTTTAAAGATTGCTTAAGCAAAATTATCTCAGAATATCGATTATAATTACAATATGTTTTCATAAGATATAAAGGAGCATTTTAATTGCCTATTAATAAACTTGTGTGACATGAACACCGCGTTGTAAAGGAGCATTTTAATTGCCTATTAATAAACTTGTGTGACATGAACACCGCGTTGTAAAGGAACATTTCAATAGCCTATTAATAAACTGTGTGACATGAATACCGTGTTGTAAAGGAACATTTCAATAGCCTATTAATAAACTGTATGACACACCATACAAGAACAGAAATTTTTAA
>JAECUM010045086.1:0-22917 GCA_016617855.1 Megalonaias nervosa
TATATGACTGCCAACTTTAGTAATACCTTCTTGGCAAGAGTTGTAAGTTTCATATTTACGTTCGGTAGATACTTTGGCTCACCGTGGTTGGATACAACTGTGTCACGCATTACGCACTATTTATTCTACCGCATTAGTAAAAACTGTTACAGCTTTCATGAACTGGTATAAATGTAAGAATGCTAAAAATGACATTCTTTAGACTAAATATTTTGAGCTATATTCTTAGATCTATTCATCAGCTGAAGAAATTTAAAAAATAAAAGTTTAGTTATACTACAGTTTAGAATATATCTCCATGAATACAATCAATAAATCTATGAACACACTTTACAGTCTTTGCATTCTAAATGATCAGTAATCGTTCTGAACAATCAGCAATTCTGTGAAATCATTAGTTTAGTCTTAATAATGTAAAAGTTACTTCATATTTACTCATTATAGACACGCTAAGAATATTATACAATTTCGCCCCGTCCCACTAAACTAACAAAAAGCAACAATAAGCCTAATTTCAGTACAGATTGTGAAGAAGAAGGGACTGTACAAGCGAACAATCGGGATAGCGGTATTTTAAGGGCTTAACAGACATGTTAATTACATTAGTGCAAACTTAATGTTCTATCTCTCTCATTACCTGTGTTTTCTCCACTTGTGGTGGATGTATAAGACTGGTATTATTTTCTTCAACTGAATATATGTTAGGACGGTCTGCACTCCGACGGTTACTGGTGTCTTGAATACTTCTTCCAGATTCAGATGACGGCATTCCAGTACATCCCTGGAAAAGAAACACACACACACACACACACACACACACACACACACACACACACACAAGTATTGAATGTTTTTATAAAACCTTTCCTTATGATACGAAGTTTGGCCTATTCAAGACGAGAGGGAATTTTTTGTTCTTTAAGTTATGAAACTTTTCCCTTTCAGTTGATAAAAATGCATGTTCTGAAAAGTCATTTGGTGAAATGCGTAATGAAGCATAAATCAAGTTTATCTCACTAGGAAAGAATATTTCAAAATTTGAAAGAAAAACATTTTGAATTTAAGAAAACATTTTTGAACATAGGTTTGTCTGGTATCGAGAGACATATAGACATATAGAAGTATATACATTACTGCTGTGCTGTTTTTGTACTTTGTCGAAGCTACAATCTGAATCTGATTTTTTTTTTTTATAAACCTAATGACGTAGAGACGTTGCCGCTAGTCACCGAAGTGCCAGAACAAATACAAATAAAAAAGAAAAGCAAAGATGAACTCATGCTCAGTTTTAACAATTCTGAAGTACTAAATCTACTTTCGTCGTGTGGGTAGAATAATACAAATATCGGGGTTGTCTCATTGTTATAGACAAGACAACAGTTCTGCGATAATGAGATGCTGTACGTATTATGTTAGCATTGGTCACCCGGACCGCTTTGGCTTTCATCGCTTATTACGTGTAATGTTGCATTGGGTCTAAATTTAATTTCACTTTTTCTGCTCAGATCCTTTTTTGACCACGCGGCATTCTTTTCAGGTGGTCGTGTATTACAACTTTTAGAGATAACTTCTATTCAAAGAGAACTAACCAGAGAAGTAATCAATGATTGCATTGCTTGCTTCTATAAAATACTTAGCAGTCTCCGGCAGCTACTGTAAACATCGATTATGATGCAGAATATAAATGCAGACCAAAGTGTTCTTGACGTACAATATGTTGATCCAGTATACAAGAATAAAACAAAGAAAGTGAAAATTCTTTCATTTGCTATCAAAGTAGTAACTTACTGAACTGAACCAACCCCCAACCCCTCCGAACATTCGTTCTTATTAGTATTCTTAACATCAGTTTCAAGCTAATAGTATTGTCCACCTCGAAGCAGACAGACTTTACTGGGCGGAAGTTACAGCCTTCGAGTAATATTGGAGTGACAGCAAGTATCACTACTTTCAGAAACACAGTTCATGCATCAGTAATTACCTTTTTTAGCCACCACAGCAAAGGTCTCATACAAAACACTCGCAGTCCACTAGACTTGGACCGGCATATGAGGATAAACCATTGACAATATGCAATATAAAGTGATTAATATGGACAAAGTATCATTGGAGAAATGTTTTTATTTCTCCTTTCAAAGCATAAAATATATCTCACAGTAACATTTTTTTTTACCTTCCAAAACTAGCGTGGTCACAAGCTAAACGCAATACTTAACCAACGACAGGAAAAGATTAAATGAAGAGAACAGTGAGCTTATTTTGCTTGAAGGATGTTGTACTAATAGATATGAATATTTTCATCAATATCATCGAGCATGGGTCACAATGACTTACATTTGTGATGATTTTATAGAATTCGTCGAGATGCATTTCATCGCCAAGTTTAATGATCCCAGGGGTAAGAGTCTAATTCAGTGTGCAGAGTCTTGAGCTAAATCAAGTATGTTGACCAAGAAAGACAAACTATGCACATATATGTACCAAGTGTAATCACTCCAAACTGTTGCCTAGAACATAGGAAGAATGGCTGGGCTACAGTGAGGATGTTCACATGAAGATGCTTTCATAAATGCGGACACACCGAAGAATAATGGCACCGAGATATTGACTAACAAGTGTCCAGGTGAATGAAATTACAAACACGTCATTATAAAAAAAAGTAAAAGCATATGAGCATGTGTATATCCAAAAGATCACAAATGCCATATTCCCTATCACCCCGACCCCACATTTTTCTTGGGAGATGGAAAATAATACAACACATCAAAGAATACAAAGTAATACAACATAATACGAGACATCGAAGCATACAAGGTAATACAAAACAATACGATACATCGAAGCATACAAGGTAATACAACATAATGCGACACATCGAAGCATACAAGGTAATACAACATAATGCGACACATCGAAGCATACAAAGTAATACAACATAATGCGACACATCGAAGCATACAAGGTAATACAACATAATGCGACACATCGAAGCATACAAGGTAATACAACATAATGCGACACATCGAAGCATACAAGGTAATACAACATAATGCGACACATCGAAGCATACAAGGTAATACAACATAATGCGACACATCGAAGCATACAAGGTAATAGGAAAAAAATACGACATCTCGAAGCATACAAGGTAATACAAAATAATACAACACATCGGAGAATTCCATGCAAGAAAAATACAAAAGAATGTACTTCAGAACGATCAGTAAATCCGGCTGAAAATCTGTAAATTTAAACCATTTTAAAGAGCTCAAGCATCCAGCGGAAACATTTCTAAAAACACATCTAGTTTCTTTCAAATTTTGAAGACTAACAAGGCAAATAACCTAACTTTGCATTTAAAAACTGAGCTGAAGTTTTTCTTTTAATTAGAATCTTTCCTGATAAAAGAAATTAGGAGGAGAACAATTTGCTGACAAGCAGCAAAAATAGGCTTGAGGTTTTACATGCGCTTGACACCAGTCTATAAAATATGCAATGACAGCTGCTTTTACCATTGCAATTTTAACAATTTTCTGCACGTGAATTGTTATAAATGAACATTCACGAACCACGATGTTGTAGTGGCATAGTGAGTTAAGTTCTGAATAACTGTTTCATTGTATTCATTTAACCAAAACATTTACCCCATTATTAGAAGTTGACAAAAACGATAATAGTATAGTGAATAAATTATATAGCAAGTTATAATCTCACAATTTAAAAAAGTGCAAAATATAAACAATGTCTCAAAGATCGACATCGTTTGTCTAGTCAAGGATGAAAGGGAAATAATTGTATTCGTCCTGCAGTTGATCCATATACTTTCTAGCGAAACTAGTGCCGCTGTTGCTACTATCACTAAACCGACTTTATCCCCTGTTCATTAGATTGTGTTAGTTTTGGATTTCGACTTCTGCGGCTTTTGATAATCTCATTTTTTGACGGACATGATTGCCAAAGCAGCATACGATTATCTAAAAAAGAAGTAGAAAGAGATACGTATTTTTTTTTTTATTGGGCATAAGTTGTTAGGATTTTACATGTTCCCCTACATCACCACCTGACCAGGTGTATGGAGCATTACCTTAAGATTATTTTCCATCCTGAGCTCTACTCATATTCTTTTGCTTAGACACAACATACACTCACTCACACACATTCACACACATACACGTACACTCTCAAAATATTGTACAAAGAACCAATCATTTACAAACCCCAAGGTATTTTACAATACCTGTTTGATTTTTTATGCGAAAGTAAAGAAAATCTAAGTGAAACCGAAAGTTGACAAAAGGGTCCACTTTTTCCTAAACTCATCAGTTCTGTTATTCACTTTGACAACATATTTTTCCAGCTTTTGTACGAAAAAACAAACTTGTTATTATAGGTGATATTTGGAATTTTTGATACACAACATGATTTGTATATTACATATTTTGCAAGCAGGATTAGAGAGTTGACAAGATCATCAAATTTGTTATTTCCTATTAAGACATCTTTTCGTGTAATTTTAAAATTGGGTTGTAAGTTTGGATCCATTCAACAAGTAATTTCCAAAAATGTCCAGTTACGGAACAATCATAGAATAAGTGTTCAATTTGTTCTGTTCCCTCCTTATAGAAAGTGCATTTATCATTGTTACTTAAATTAATCCTTTTAAAAAACTGATATGTGACAATAGTTGCATGTATAAATCTAAAATGAAAGCTAATCAGTTTTGTGTCTTTTTGTACAACGTTTAGCTAAAACAAAAGTGTTGGACCATTCATTTACACCAATTGCACACCTAGCTGCCTGGACCAAGTTTCATATTTACCACTTGGCTTTTGTATCTAGGTTTTTATTAGATCTTTATAAATAAATTTGTTCTTAGCTCTTCTCCTAAGGAACGATGTTTTGTAGAGTAATTCATGGAATCATTCCATTTTCAAAACACTTTTTTTTCATTTTCCACTTTACTGATATCTTTGAGATAAGAGCAAATTACTGTATAAAATTATTAGTTTGTGTTGTTTGTTTTATTTCATCAAAACTTAATAGAGATCATTGTGCATCAAAAACGTGTTTAATAAGTACAGCACCGTTTGTTTTCCACCCTGAGTATGATTTAAAATTGTCTATAGTTACTAAATAAGAATACCTTGAGACAAGTATTTCTATACAGTCGATGGTTCATTTTTCTATTGAGATAAAGCATAAATAGCATCACGCCAAAAGATATATTTAATTGTTGTAGAGATTTCTTTCAATTTAGTTCTTATCTTAATTTTAATAACTGTATAACTCCAAATTTTCCAAATACTTGTTCGGAAACAAGTTTCTTCCATAAACCATCTTCATACAGTATAATGTACCTAATCCAGAAAAGTTTTATATAACACATAAATGCGTGCAGATAACTCATATTTAATCTCTCATCCTTAAAGAGAGCTATAAGAGTATATATTTTTACCCTCTTGCTTTTGCCAGCTTAAATAAACTTGAAAAATAATGTACTCAGTTCATTTTCTATATGAGGTAGAGGGTTTGGTAGAGCAGTAAAGTGATGAAAAGCTTTATCGAACTCTAGAAGTAAGAGAAGACCACACTTATTTTTTTCAAGAGATTCTTTTCCCTGGAAATACATAAGTGCTCCTACAAAATTCTTGGATAGAGACATTTATTAGAAGTTATACTGAATTCAAAACTGGAATAATATTTTCTGTGATTCAACAAAGGACTTTTGATGCAACAGCACTTCGCTGACCACAACAGACGTCATCGCCTTCCATTTTGGATTTCATCGGGACTCGAACTCAGGTTCATTTAGGACTTTTAATACTAGGACTTCTAAGTTTCAATTCTTGGATTATTTTTGGATTTGATTCGTAAAACCGAAGTTCTTTTTTTTTTAATTATTAACTTTGTTTTCTAGAGAAATAAATTATTTGTTAAATTTTAGAAAGCTTGTTGTCTTCACTCTTTTCAGTTACTTATTTTAAGAGCATAGACTCGTAACAGAAAATTGGGGGCTTGTCCGGGATATATGAATTTTGACTACATTTTTCAGAAAACTTTGTTTATTGAAATTTAAATTCCTCTAGTTTTCACAATTTTTTAAATTCCCAAGCATTATTTTTACTTTTAGAAATCTTTAGTGAAATCAACAGGCTTTCTTACAATGTCATCAAAAGTAGAGATCTTTCTTTCAAATCCTACCCTGGAACAGTTAGAATTCTTGAAGAAAGATGAATTGTTTCAACTTGCCAGAAAATATGATCCTTCTGAGGCAAACGCTTCTTTAACAAAGCAAGAAATAAAAACATTTTGGTCCAGTATTTGGTGGAAAAGAGTGTTTTGGATAAAAGTGCTTTGGTTTCGATCATTAAGGCTTATCAGTCTCTGACATAAACATAAAGGAATTAAAAGTAAAAGACAGGATGGAATTAGAGTTAAGAAAGCTTGAACTTCAGAAAGAAGAAAAACAAATGCAGTTACAATTGGAGAAAGAGGAGAGAGAGAAAAACAAATGCAGTTACAGAAAGAAGAGAAACAAATGCAATTAGATAAGGAATGAGAGGAAAATGCTGTTGGAGAAAGAGGAGAGAGAGAGAAACAAATCTGCAAATGCAAATGAAATTGCAAATGCAAAAAGAAAACGAAGAAAGGGAATATCAATTTAGATTAAGAGAATTAGAGCTGGCAAGTGAAAAGCAAATCACAACTTTACATACAAATTCAAGTTTTGATGTTACTAAGAATATCAGGTTAGTGCCACTTTTAGGGAAAAAGAAGTAGACAAATATTTTCCTCAGTTTCCAAAAAATTGCTGAAAATTTGAAATGGACAAGGGAGCTGTGGAGTCAATTATTACAATGTGTACTTACTGGTAAAGCTAGTAATATTTACAATTAGCTGTCACTACAGCAAAGTGCTGATTATGTTCTGCTTAAGGAATGCATCTTAAAGGGTTATGAGTTAGTCCCTAAGGCTTCTCGGCAAAAATTCAGGAACTATAAAAAAAGAAGCTGGAATAAACTCATGTCGAATTTCAAACAAAAAAATGAGCAGTTCTTTGATAGATAGTGTTTAGCCAAGAAAGTTGATCAAGATTACGAAAATCTCAGACACCTTGTATAACTTGAAGAGTTGAAAAACTGTGTCCATAGTGACATTAAGACTTATCTTGATGAGCATAAGATCGAAATCTTGGGAAATGCTGCTCGTATTGCTGACGAGTACTTTTTAGCTCATAAACGCATAAACTTTCTCTTGTAGGCAAGTCTTCCAATCAGCAGTTTTCTGGTAAAAACAAAAGTATTTCAGCCTAATACGAGCCCTTCTAAATTTCAATCTGGCACAACTTTAGAAATCAAGCTTCCGATAAGTTTGACCAGAAATCCTTATCTCTTCCGACGAGTACCTATTGCAAGAAGAAAGGACACGTTATTTCTGATTGCTACAAATTGAAATATAAGCATCAGAATCAAGACAGATTTATTCCAAATGTCTTATTTCTAAGAGGTCAAGGTCACGGTCATGTATTGAAAGCAATACATTTGTTGGGTCTAATAAACCCCAGTCTGATTTTATTATGGAGAATTATGAACCATTAATGTCGAAGGGTTCTATATCACTCATGGGTGATTCAGCCAATCCAATCCATATTAAAATTTTAAGGGACACAGGAGCTTCTCAGAGTCTTTTATTATCAGGTACTTTGCCTTTTTCTGAGAAATTCTGTTCTAATGAGAGTGTTCTTATTTAGGGAGTACAGTACGGCTTTGTTAATGTTCTTCTCCATTGTGTAAATTTGTCATCAGACTTAGTTTCAGGACCCGTGACAGTCGGAACAGAATCTTCTTTACCCGTTGAGGGCATTCATTTATTACTAGGCAATGACCTAGCTGGAAATAAGGTTGTGGTTAATCCACTTGTAACTGACAAGCCTTCTTTGGATCAGAAAGTCGATCCTATTGAAAAAGAATTCCCTGATTTATACCCAGCTTGTGCAGTTACTAGAGCTATGGCAAAGAAAACTCTTGAGAATGATTTTGATCCGGAAAGTATTCCTTTAGCTGACACATGTATTGGTCAGGTTTTTGATGAGGTCACTTTCACTCCTTGTTTGGATCAATCAAAGGGTATTGATCACAGTCATCTTCTTTAAACTACTCATTCTCTTTATTCTAACCAGAGTGACAAACGACAATCACTTGTCGTCGAACAGGAAAAAGATCCTGAGTTCTCCTGTTTGTTTCAGAGGGCCATTAGTGAAACTGAAGCCACAGAATTACCTGTTTGTTATTTCATTAAAAAATGGGATTCTTATGAGAAAATGAAGACCTCCCGAGGTACCTGCTGGTGATGAATGGTCAGTGAACTATCAAATTGTAGTTCCAAAATCGTACAGAGAGAAAATTCTTAGTCTGGGCCATGAAACTCCTTTGGCTAGTCATGTAGGGATTAATAAGACTTATCACAAGGTCTTGAATCACTTTTATTGGCCAGAAATTAAAAGTGATGTTTGTAAATACTACAGATCTTGTCATACTTGTCAAATGGTAGGAAAACCCAATCAGAAGATACCTAAGGCTCATCTGCAACCTATTCCTGCATTTGACGAACCATTTAGCAGAATAAATGGTAGATTGTGTCGGTCCCTTACCTAAGACCAAGTCAGGCAACCAGTGCTAGTTGACAATAATGTGTGAGTCAACAAGATTCCCAGAGGCAATTCCTCTGAGGCATCTTAAAACTAAAACAATAGTCAAAGCTTTGATAAAGATTTTTTTTTACTCAATTTGGCCTTCCCAAATCTGTCCAATCTGATCAAGGGTCAAATTTTATGTCTGGAATTTTCCAGCAACTTATGTACAAATTAGGCATCCAACAATTCAGATCTTCTGCCTATCACCCTGAGAACCAATGGGGCTTAAGAAAGTTTTCATCAAACTTTGAAAAATATGATTCGATCATATTGTTTTGATACGGGTAAAGATTGGGATGAAGACATTCATTTACTATTGTTTGCTGTTCGGGAATCAGTTCAAGAATCTTTAGGATTCAGTCCGTTTGAACTAGTTTTCGGACTCACTGTGCGTGGACCATTGAAGTTGTTGAAAGAGAAACTTCTTTCTAATGAATATGATGAAATCAATCTTCTCGATTATGTTTCCAATCTTAAGTATAAGTTGTCAAAGGCTTATGAGGTTGTAAGAGCTAATCTGCACTCTACTCAGTCAAAAATGAAATTAACGTATGACAGAAATACAAAAGAAAAACGGGTTTTCAGCTTGATGATAGAGTTATGGCTGTCTTGCCCATACCACAAAATCCTCTTCAGGCCAAGTATTATGGTCCCTACACAGTTGAAAAGAAAGTAAATGATTTAAATTACATCATAAAAACTCCTGGGAGGCAAAAACAAAAACAAATTTTCCACATAAACATGTTAAAAGAGTACATTGAGAGAGTGCCAGGTTAATCATGTAATTAATTTGGTTGTACCTGTCCCACCCAGTGAGGATTTAAGTGAAGAAATGCAATCGGACACTATTTATTTTGGACCCACAAGTCCTCGGAGTTCAGAAATTATGAATAATCTGAACCAGAAACTTTCACATTTGCAACAACAAGAAAGGAATGAACGTAAACAGTTATTATTTGAATATGAGCACTTATTTCTAGATGTTCCTACAAGAACAAACAAAATTTACCATGACGTTGAAATTGTAAATTCCAAACCTGTGAAACAACACCCATGCAGGATGAACCCTCTCAAACAGGAACACTTGAGAAAAGAAATTCAGTATTTACTGGAAAATGGTTTCATAGAACCGAGTAAAAGTGACTGGAGTTCACCATGCATACTTGTTCCGAAACCAGATAAAACTTTCGGCATGTGCACGGATTATAGAAAAGCGAACAGTGTGACTAAAACAGATTCATTTCCTTTACCAAGAATCGATGACTGCATTGATAAATTTGGAAATGCAAAGTATGTCACCAAATTTTACTTTCTAAAATGATTTTGGCAAATTCCACTGACGGAAAGGGCAAGGGAAATTTCGGCATTTGTGACTCAGGATGGACTTTATCAATATACAGTGATTCCGTTTGGGACGAAGGGTTCGCCAAGCACTTTTCAACGTTTAATGAACATGATTACCTCTGGTCTAGATAATTGTGATGCTTACACTGATGATGTCATCATCTACAACGACACCTGGAAAGAACATTTAGCAACAATTCTGAAATTCTTTGACAGACTCACTGATGCAAGTCTGACAACTAATTTATACAAACTGCCGTGCTTGTGTAACATTTCTAGGACATATCGTGGGACATGAACAAATTAAACCTATAGATGATAAGGTCAAGGCTATCTCTAAATTCCCTGTGCCTATCAGTAAAAATCAGCTGATGCAGTTTTTAGGTATGGCTGGATACTGTCGGAAATTTAGTTCCAATTCTTCCATAATTGCTGAACCTCTGATAAATTTATTGAACAAGAAAACCAAGTTTCATTGGACTGAAAAATATCAGGAGGCTTTTGATAAGTTAAAGACAATACTTAAGAGGTCACCAGTTCTTACAGCTCCAAATTTCAGTCAATCATTTAAACTGTCTATTGATGCAAGTGATGTTGGGGTTGGAGCAGTATTGATTCAAGAAGATAAAAATGGTGTTGATCATCCAGTGTGCTATTTTTCTGAGAAACTAAATAAGCACCAAAGAAATTATTCAACAATCGAGAAGGAATGTTTGGTTTTGATATTGGCATTACAACATTTTGAAGTTTACAGTAGTTCAGCTCCTTCTCCGATCATTGTGTTTAGTGATCACAACCCCCTTACTTTCATCGACAAGATGAAAACTAAAAATCAAAGATTAATAAGGTGGAGTTTGTTGTTAGAGGAATATAATATTGACATCAGGTGCATCAAGGGAAAAGACACTTTCCCGTGTATAGAAATATATTATTTCATGAATACTTTGTATCATTCATAAGATTTCTTCTTATGTTATTTTTTTTAAAATAAAACTATGTATAATTGACCTATGGTAAAAAGAAAGCTTTATTATATAAATCTTTCTTTTTCTTTTTGGGGGGGAAGTGTTTTGTATATTTAATATAATTGTTTGTTTGTTAGTTTAAACTGTTTTAATTCCATTACATGTTATTGTAATGTAACTTTGTTTACTGGATTTAATATTGTCCACAATTGAGTTTAGTTCTGTTTGACCTGACTGATATTATTTTTATTTTATTGATAAGTAATTAATGATAGAAACATTGTGTTTAGTTTCTGACCTTGTCTCCAAAACCAGTGACAGTTTTGGTAAACAACTTTTTTATTTTTATTAATCCTTCTCAGAGTAAGGTTCATTAAGTTAAGTCAAGGTCATACCTGGACGACGTGACAAATAGCATACAAACTTCTATTTTTTCCAGAAGAATGAACTTTTGACCCTCATCCGGGAATCTGTTTTAAATTAGTGCATAAGTGTTGTATTGATAGAGGTTTGTTCACTCGGGCTCCAAACAATTGACACGTTAAGTTGTTCTTATGTTGTGACCAGTTTGAGCTGAATTTTTTATGTTCTTCAAAATTATTGAATTCAAGGGATTCTTTTCCCTGGAAAAACATAAGTGCTCCTACAAAATTCTAGGATAGAGACATTTATTAGAAGTTATACTGAATTCAAAACTGAAATAATATTTTCTGTGATTCAACAAACGACTGTTGACGCAACTGCACTTCGCTGACCACAACAGACGTCATCGCCATTCATTTTGGATGTCATCGGGACTCGAACTCAAATTCATTCAGGACATTTTAATACTAGGACTTCTATTTTTTAATTTTTGGATTATTTTTTGGATTTGATTCGTTAAACCGTAAGTTCTTTTTTTCTTAATTTTTCACTTTGTATTCTAGGGAAATAAATTATTTTTTAAATTTTTTAAAGCTTGTTGTCTCCACTTTTTCTGTTGCTGATTTTAAGAGCATAGACTCGTAACAGTATGTGTATGTATGTGTGTGGAAGTATGTATGTATGTATGTATGTATGTATGTATATATGTATGAATGTGTGTGTATGTATGTATGTATATATATATGTATGTATGTATGTATGTATGTATGTATGTATGTATGTATGTATGTATGTTGTTACGACCCTGTAGTCAAATTACATATGTGTTAAAATTAAATTCTTCTAATTCTTTGTTTCATTTTTATTTTATTTTTATGCAACTAAATGTTATTATTATTATGGTGATGATTATGTTAGCAAGATCTAATAGTATGTTAGAAACATCGTATTTATTTAAAACGTAAATGTGACTCGTGTAAGCACGAGCTTTGTATGATAGTAAATTCGTCGCAAGTAAACATTCAGCAGTAGCTATGTAAATGATTGTCTGATACTTGTTTAGGTTTTCGTAATGTCCAGATGGATTGCGAAATCACACGTGTCTTTCGTGCGTGTGTACATGTAATGACGCATTAGCTTGTTTTAAATGCTCAGCTATCTGTAAGAAATATTTAGTGGTAGTCATAGTCGTGGTCAGTCATAGCTGAGAGTTGCGTCATAACATCTTACAGAGTTTCTAATACCTTAAGGAAGAGGTATTTCTGTGCTGGAAAGAGTTGTGCATTCGTACAAGGAACAACATGTGTGTTGTTAGTGGTTGTAGCTGTATTTCATCTACTTTCTTAATAATTATTTTCCCTGGAGAACAACACTACTGGCTTTGGACAAAGACATTTGATGAAATTACTTCTAAATCGGAACAGAACAATACAAATTGTGCTTTACAGTGAAAATTCTGGACATTTTGTGTTAGCCTTCGTCTGACGTCATTATCCGCCATCTTGGAACGGAACTGAGATTCAGACTGTATCAAATTAGAACTGTTTATTCACAGGACTTATGTGTTTTCACAACTTTAGAAAAAAATTTGGGAATCTTCTTCGTAAATCGTAAGTCTTGTTTCACCTATTTACCTTTTCACCGTGTTTTCTAGGGAAATAAATTGTTTTTGTTAAAATTTACAAAGCTTGTTGTCTTCACTCTTTGTGTTACTTTGAACGAGCCGATACGTAACAATGTATGTATGTATTTATGTATGTATTTATGTATGTGTGTGTATGTATGTGTGTATGTATGTGTATGTGTGTATGTATGTATGTATGTATACATAAATAATTCAGATCATGTGTCGAATAAAAGTAGTCCCCTCCAGTGCACTGGATCCAGCAAGGGAATCCGTTTGTCAAAGATTGATTTAGATAAATGCAACAGACAAGGAACAGAGTAAAACTGGGTTTTTCTTAACGAGACTAGTTACAACAATTTTTGAGCTGTTTGTTGTCAGTTATTATCAGGACATCAGCAGCACAATCCGGGCTATATATTGCTAAGTAAGTTAAAAATCAGAAAATATACACAAAGATCATATGAAAAATAAGTAAATTTCTTGAAATACAAGGTCAATTTATGATTCAAACTCATTTACGCAAGCTCTCATTCTCATAAAAAGGTATTCGTGTCCACACAAGATTTGGTATAAACGCAGTTCCAAACGTTTTGGCATGTTTGTTTATTCTATACGTGAAAGATAAATCTAGAATTATAAATACATTTAAAGATGGGGTGTGGATTAAGTAAAGGTGGATTAACTGGAGAAAGTCTCTCTCTCTCTCTCTCTCTCTCTCTCTCTCTCTCTCTCTCTCTCTCTTTGGAGTGGAATAGACCATTGAGTAAGTACCTGATTGTTCATTACCTGTTTGTATAATTTGGTGAACTGACCTTGATTGAGTTCCATGCAGGTCAAATCTTGTGGTCTAAAATCGCTGTCCTTCAATCAGTATGTTTGTTGAGGTTATATTTATCGAATTTATGACATATTTATCACTGCTTCCAGCTTGACGGTGCTCTCTTTCTCTTTCGTAGTGTCTGATGATAATCTATTGAGAACTACTCCACATAAAGGAAGATTATGTTGTCATTTACTTTAACGTAACGCATCGAGTGTAATCATGCTCATGTAAGAAGACAGCAAGACTAACAGAGCATAGATATTTGTCTAATTATGAAAATAGGAGTTATACGCTTAACGTGATTGTGATTAAGTTTTGGAGAGACAATAGGGGGGTAATTTTATTTTGCCGATCATCCTTATTCTTGTATGTGTATGTGCGGAATGAAAAATGTTTTTATTATTATTTACGAAGAATTATATTTTATGCTCGAGATTGGTAAAACATATTTAAAAGGTTTTGTTTCGTTGATCCAGTGGTGTTCAATAAGACTGTTCTTTCGCTTCAACATATTCGAATTGTACGTATAGTAATGGTATGATAATTATAATGCCCCAATTTGTTTTAATTTTTATTATCACTGTCAACACCTTAGTTTTGCTGATAGCATGTCAGTTATAGGTTTTTGTACATTAGGTTCAAGAAAAGATGTTAAAGTGTGCGTAAAATATATAATTGAAAACAACTCTATAAACAACACAAAAAAACTCTGTAGTAATTTTTCTTAAACCGACATCTGTTTGATTAACATTCTCCAAGTGTGTTTCTTTACGACATAGCTATACCGTATGTCGAAATTTCATATCTGTCCTGGTCATATATAAGATCATATGTATCTCATAATGACAATAACTTGATGAGACACTATATGATCATGTTAACGGAATTGAAAATGCTTTAGCCAAAGTTAGAAATTGCTCTTTCACAATATGGCTTAATTTATCCCAGTTATTAATTTGTTTTTTATGTAGATTATCGGTTACCCAGAACTACATGTCTCTTGCACATGTTAATTCAATACCACGCAGACTCGTTCAGTCCTACTCTCCACTTCAAGATTTATTATCGACAAATAGATAAGCTCACGCGATTATGAACTGTATATATAATTACTGATTGTGCTCAATATAAAAGAAATAATTAACCGTTGTAATAGAAGGTTTAGAGTATTTTAGGACGGTTAGTGGTCTAGGTCACAGCCTTCTATCCCACATGATTTTATCCTCACATCACACGCGCATTCAAGCGATCCCACATATTGTAATCCGAGAAAGTCAACAACAGGTGCCAATGCAAGAGAAGTCACGCTGGGCACAAGAATGTGACCTAAATCAGTAACTAACAATAAAACGCTATTATAAGGCACGATTATTATTCATTACTACCTAAAACGCTCACGACAACTATTGCATCACATACAACCGAAGTTTTCAGTCAGACCTATATTACAATCTGATTAAAATCAGATCTCCACTGTCCTACGTGAAGATCTGACGACGACCGCGTAAGGGTCATGTTCTGGTTCCTCTGAATTAGCCATTGGAAATGCAGCTTTCAAAAATGTGAAAGTGAATCAAATCGTTGAGTACACATTCATGCTCTTCATCCACACTGCTCAGTCTCCAAACGCAAAGATATAAGACTTCATCGAAATGTTAATTGTTCTGTTTCACTTCGCTTTTGAAGATGAAGTTTGGAATACGACAATTTCCCAGTCTCACAAAATGCAGCTATACACCCTGATAATTGTATTTGAGATCCTGCTTGCTTTGGTGACATTTCAAGTCGACCAAGACTATATTGAAAATTAAGTATTTGCTGGATTGAATTGGCATCTTGTGAATAGTGAGGTGCCTATTAATGTGTTTCTTTACTATTAGGGATCAAAACGATACTGCAGGTTGAACTATAGCTTTATTCCCCAATTCTGTCTATAAGAAACAGTGATATCATGGACACCGAGTATGATCGAGGAAAACAAGATCGAAAAGTAAGAATAAAAAATAGATTTTTACGGCGTCGGATATATATATATATATATATATATATATATATATATATATATATATATATATATATATATATATATATATAAAACTTTATGAATAAATAGAGATAAATGGTTGTAATATATTTATTATGTATAATGTATTTTTTATGTTATTAATATTTTGACTGGATAAAATATTGGAGATTGTGCATTATGTTTCAGATTTCACATTGTTTTAAAAGTTTTTCAATTTATCTGTAAGTAGTTACTTAGGAAATGCAAAATGTGTTATCTTCTTCAAACTATGTTGATTTAAGGAGTGAATTATAAAATTTAGGTTATCATTGATTAACATAATTTTCGTTAAAAACATTAATAATTCAACACACTAAATGCGAACGTTTAAATTTATTTATTATTGAATGTCATATAGAATTTTTTTAATTTAGGCCTTTTGGATATATTGTATGAAAAAGGTGAAGCCAATATGTTGCTGTTAACAGATGTTCCATCTCAGATTGTATGAAAAAGGTGAAGCCAATATGTTGCTGTTAACAGATGTTCCATCTCAGATTGTATGAAAAAGGTGAAGCCAATATGTTGCTGTTAACAGATGTTCCATCTCAGAATCAAATGAAATGAAAAATCTTGCAAAGTATTGGAACTGTCATTAAAGTGTGCGGCGAAATGAAATTAAAGAGATTGATCTCGAACATCTAGGTCTATTAAATTCAGTTGATGAAACCTTTTTAAATGATGGGGGTTGGGGGGTCTAGTTTAGAATTAATTAGGAAATCTTTAACATTATTAGTCATTTTATACACAAGTGTGGGTTTCTTTTTGCGTAGCGTTTAACACTTACATTACACGATAATTGTAATAAATCTAAATATTTATTGATAATCTTACCCATATTAGGTAAACCTGGATTATATTCAGTGACAACAGAAATGATATCTTCATTTCATTCTTTGATTTTACTGGTCAAGTTGTATAAAGGAAGATACTTTTTGGAAGTATAAATGATGTCAGCTGGATAATTTCTGTTTAAAAAATGTTGAGCTAACCCTGTCAAAGATGATTTTAGAAAAGTGTCATCCGAAATAATTGTTCTATAAATTTTCGCATGACTATATGGTATTCCATCTTTACACGATTTCGTATGACACTAAGAATATTCAATATATTATTAACATGAACCAAAGTAGTGATGTCATTACTTTCATTTTTCGCGACCTCTACGTCCAAAAATGATACTTTAATTTTAGACACATTCAATGTAAATTTTATTGTTGGATGTAATGCATTTAAACTCTCTATGAAATAATAAAGGTCTTTAAATGAATAACTCGAAATTATTAAAATATCGTCTAGAAAACTTAACCAAACACCAGGTTTTAATAGGCATTTATTTAAAAAGTCATTTTCTAATTTTCCCATGAATAATGATGCGTAAGAAGATGCCATAGGACTACTCATTGATGTGTACGCCTTTTGAACATAGTTTGTATCACCAAATTTAAAAGAGTGAAACGACATCAAGTGTAGCTATGTATGATTTTTTAGTTAATTTCGACAAAAGATTTCAATTTGGTAATGAAGTCAGAAGTGTCTTTGACATATAAATGTAGCGATTTCATAGTTTCTAAAATATGAGCAATATATTTAGATATATTATTAATATATGAGCTATATGTAGAAATTATAGGTATACCTGGGTACATAATGGTATTGATTTATCAAATGCTTTGTGTTTTGGGTAGAATATAAACCTGAGGTGATGTATTATACTTGGGAAGATGTCCAGCTCGTCATATATGGAGCAATTGTGTATAGAGATTTCACTACTACATTTGCTTCGTTTTGCTTTAATTTCTTCCGAAGGATTATAGGAAAGTTTCGTATAATATACTTCGTCATTTAATTGTCGTTTTACTTCTTTCATACAATCGTCCTTATTCATTATTACTATGGTGCTAGACTTATCTGCTTTTTTAATAATAATAATTTCATCTTGCGATAAGGTTCGTAAAGAATTTAGTTCTTCTTTAGATATGTTTGTAAAATGTCTTCTTGTAGGACTGCTATTTAAAATTTCTTGTTTAGTTGCTTCAATGTAAAAATCGAAATAAATATCACGTCCACTAGAAGGCGTAAATGGAGACTCTCTTTTATTAAAAAAGGGGTTTATTTTGTTGATAAGGAATACTTTCATTTTGTGAACATGTAACTGATTGTAAAAGAAATTCTTTCAATTTTAATGTTCTTGTATATTTAAAAAATGCTTCTGCTAATTTAATATTATCATGCTCTTTGGTTCTTGGACAATATGATAAACCTTTACCTAAAAGAATGTAATCACTGTAAGGTACAATCCACTTAGATAAATCTAATATCGTCTCTTTTCCTCTTTCGATTTTCTTTTTCCGTTTCTTCTTTTTCTGCATTTGCTCTTGTTTTGTATCCTAACGAATCGCATATTCTTCCTTCGGCTTGTGTTGTCGGCAATAGATCCTTCGGGGTTTCCAATAGGTTTTTTATTGTTCTTATTAGAGTTTTGCCGGATTCTTGTGTAATTTGTTTCGACCCATTTTTTACGGCTTTGGCATAAATTGTTTTCTTTGTGCCTAGGGCTGTTCAGTTCTTTGATTATCCATGGAAGTGTTTTCTCTGGGTTTATTTTTTTTTTTCTGTGAGAATGATTATTTAGATGCATGTTCAGTTTCATTTACATTTCTTGGTTGTTGTTCATTTTGTGTGAGATTCTTGTTTCCCATACATTTATTCTTGAGATTTATGAATTTACTATTCTCTACTGATTCCTTCGGTTGTTGAATATACCTGTTTCGTTTATCCCTGGTAATATTTGATGATGATGTTTTTCCTTCTATTGAAGAATTGCCATGTTCTCTTTGTGGATTCTGTAACTTTATAATTTGTATCGACAGTATTTCAACTTTTTTTATTTGTTTGTTTAAAAAGTTCTTCATCAAAATTGCTGGTATCTCCTTCTACTAATGTTTTCAGTTCATCTCTATGTTCTTCTAGTTCTTTGCCTATCTCGATCACTCTCCTTTGATGTTATTCTTTTAATATTTTACAAATTTATAAAGATACATTTTCCAAAAGTAAGTCAATAAATTCTTGAAACTTCTGTGCCGATGTGTCGTTTCCGGTGTGAAGTTTTAGTTTCAAGCGCAATCCCTTTGGCACAGCATAGTCTTCTAGATAGTTTTCAAGAAACCGTACGTGTAAACGATTTCTCATCTGTTTGTCTGCTAATTTTTCCATCGATGATTTTAAAGATGTTATTCTATTAATAATATGTGAACCATTTGTTGATGCTACATTGTTGCTTAGGTTTATTTGATAAGTATGAAAATAAACAACACCAACATCTAAAATGTGTGACCGGTCTCGCAGACAGTTTGAATTCAGTCTGAAAACAACGCAATAAAGTGAAACAGGTCACAAAGTTTACGTGTTGGTGTTGTTCATATATATATATATATATATATATATATATATAGAGAGAGAGAGAGAGAGAGAGAGAGAGAGAGAGAGAGAGAGAGAGAGAGAGAGAGAGAGAGTATACGTGTGTTAAAAAGTTATTTTGACGGTTAACATGTCGTTGTTTAGTTAAGAATGTAGGAAGTCTGACTTACATTTGCATGCATTGAATAAAATGAAATACGGCTTTAAGTAGCCTATATGACGCACATAAGTTAAACATTAAACCTCGAAATTTTAGATACAATGGCATAGGTGAAGGAGTGGAATTTTGAAATTCCAAAACCCCTTGCTCTTATACTTTAAAACCTTGTGGAGTTTGTCTGTGTACCTCACGCTTTAAAAGAAACATTAAACAGAACGGACAATAATCAAAATACTGCAACTATTTTGAATATTGGACCACTTGAAATTGCAGAATATGTTTGATTGACTCTGGTACATCTATAAATATTTAGAACAATACAGAAGTTTTGATTATTTAAATACACCAAAGGGCTTGTCACCTAAGCCTCCGCAATAACGTATTGATACAGCTTGTTAATTTTGCTGCATCAGATACTTTCAAAAACTAAAAAGGAACACAATTTAAATAACAATATGACTACTAAACCCTCTTTCATCCATTCTAATGTTGTCAAAGATTCGCAAGCAAGCAATCTATATTGCCCTATACTTGTAAGATATGTTGTGTAGTTTTGGTTTGGTGGAAAACGCACTGTATCTTAAATATGTAGCCTTCTCGGACAGAGAATAGCAGAGGATAACTATGTCAAAAAAGTAAAATTGGCAATTCTGAGAAGTTCGTGTGCATAGCATGGCTCTCAAAACCTACAGTGACTTAGGTTTACAATGACTATACAATCTACACGTAGGCATGTGAGCTGCCACTGCTAAGCTTTCACTACATGGTTAAAAATATCTACCTTTTACTGCCACTTTGACTGAAACTACTAGGAACAGAACACATGTCGTTCTTGCAAAAGAAAGCGACTATCGTTGCTGCTTGTTTCATTTAGCTATTTTCTTAAATAAATTATAACGAATGAGTGTACTTTTGTTGTTATAGGAATGAACTATCTGACCTCGATACAAACAAACAGACAAAAATACTACGCTCAATATGGATCAGCAGTATATAGTGAGGAAATAATTCGGAACGTTTATTTCGGCGACAAAACTAAATTCAACTTCCATTTAATTTTCTCGTTAATTGGCACATATGTAATCCATTTATTGATTTTATATTTTACTGCTTTGCTTTTTTGTTGTTTTCTTTTTCTTTTTGTTTATATTTTATTGCCTTGTTTATTTATATTTTACCTTGGAGAGTATACAATCTTTTTATTTCTTTCAGAAATTGCTAATCGGAATTGAGTAGAAACACCCCTTTCCAATGGATATATTTTGGTTTTTAAACTTAACGGACATATTAAATGTGAGCTTTGTTTACAACTAATATTCGTTATTGAACAAAAGGTGAAATGGATAATATAACTGTATATCTCAATATATCAGCAACGTTGTAATAAAATGCAAAGAATTTGAATGACAAGTACAAATCACATGAATAGTATTCGGTGTCGTTTGAAGCCTTTTTAAGCTATTGGTAGTCTATTGATATAGCATTATGTATTTTGATTAATTTTATTTAATCAATCTGAAAGCTACTCAGTTACTGTTTTACTACCATTATCTTCAATGGTCACATTGCAAGCTTCAATATTATGGGCAGTCTAGCTTGGACGAGTACGTTTGGAAGATTTTCTGGTCGTTTGCATTACGCATGTTTCGTACCTCAGATTATCTTTCGACGATTCGTACTCCGTCGCTATGACGCAATAATATTTTAGCCTTGAGGTTTCAATGCAAGGTCGCAATTAATGTTAGCTGGTTACCATGGTGGTGCCGAAATACATAGCGTATGTTCATTTGAGCTCAATCGCTCGAGGTTCCAGATCATTTTAACACTAATCCGACTCTAAAAGACCAGCAAAAGATAATCCGTGAACCAAAATGATAAGGTATGTAATAAATATTTTTTTCTTTTGTCATTACGATTTACAGCAATCTTATTGGCCAGGCCCATTTGAATATTTTCTGTTCATATTTCGTTGAATTTATTTAAAATATCCAACAGACAATCCTTAAGTATTTAGCCTGATAAGAGCAGCGTATTTATTGTTGTTGTTTTCTTGTTTTCTTTGCTATTTTATTTTCTTCTTTTAGTGTGGGGTCTTTGTTTTGTTTTTTTGTTTTGTTTTGTTTGTTTGTTTTTGTTTTTTTGTTTTTTGGGGGGTTTTTTTCTTCTAATACCACACTCTGTTCATAGCTCAAGGACAAAACCTGTAGAAATTAGCATGTAAACATTTATTCTCCATGCGAATTACATGGAGAGTAAATGAACAAACAGAAAACATGCGTTTGATATATTTCCATTCACTAAAAGTAAATTGGATTTTTTTATTGATGATGCTGAAGTGAGAATCAATTAATATAGTCATTTCATGACAGATCAAAATCGTTATGTAAGTGGTGATTTATGATAGTAGTATAGGAAAATGGAGAGTCCTGGGCCACTTCTTCGGGGGATGCTGGTCACTCAAATGTAGAAAAAAATGTGTTTTCTGGTCATGTGACCAAATGCAGGGACAAAAGGGGACAAATGGGGGTTCTGGGCCACTTTTTCATGGGTGGTTACTCCAATGCAGAGAAAGGTGTTTTCTATGGATGTAGCCATACGCAGCAAAAATTCGTTGGTTCTGTGCCACTTTTTCCGTTGCGTGCTTAAGCGGATAGATGGTTCTGAGCATGTGATGAGAGGTGTAAAAAAAAGAGTTCTGGCTCAGTGTGAGTGAATACATTAGAGGTTACATTATAATATAAAATGATGGATGTTCGAGAGACGTCATTCTCTTATCTGCAACTATGGAGAGAATCGTAGTCGGACACACCGTGTGTCACAGAGTTGTCGCCGCTGTCCACAGCAGAATTGGCTCCTAAGGATGCCTATGAGGAGTATTGAAACGTTTCGACGAGGCTGTGACTTTTGTGAATTATGATTTGAGATGTGTCCCAGAGATGATATTTTCTGAGGTGGACATAGATGAGTATGAGGATTTCCAATGGAGGAGACGGTATCACAGTCATCAGAAACCAGCACAGAGATATAAGCAGCAGTACCATATACAGAATAAGTTAAAACGATTTAATTTATCAGCATCCCAGCGAGATCAGTTTTGTCAGTTACTTAACTTGGTGACGAGAGTGTCGCTTCCGGATCGTCAGAAATTTATAAAATTTGATTATGTGTTTAAGCCTATTTTTGAGACGATATGACTTCCAGAGCGTGCAACGAAGTGTAAACCAGTCTCTTATACAAAGGTGTCGGAGGCACTCAGCTCCAAGTGATGTCAACGCCGCTGTCTGAATCCATAAGTTCAAGGTGTCAGGATAATCAAACCATTTGACGAGAGATTTTTTGCCTTTCGTTGAGAAGACTTTTTCGACTCTGAACATGTCTTGGCTGGTTTTCAGCAATTCCTGCTCGTAAAAGAACCTTTAATGAGTTCTCTAGAGGGATCTTTACGCGTGTAGGTGACT
>JAECUM010045088.1:0-11629 GCA_016617855.1 Megalonaias nervosa
GGTGCAAAAATGTCATAATATATTTATTTTTGAGGGGGGTGAGGGTTTCTGGTCTAGGATCCTTAAACCTCATCTATGTATACTACTAACGTTTTCAAAGTTCTGTTTATATTTTCTTTCACACGTTTTTGGTTGTATGGTCGTCTTTAGTTTCGGCTATATAGTTTAAATAGTTCTTCGTCTGCAGATATCCAAAATATTATGGGTAGCTGTGATTTTTGTATGTCGTCTTTAAAATCATTCAATAAGTTCTTGACTTCTGGATATTTTTCTGTTGTTTTCGTTACCTAATTTTGTTTTCTTCATTACTGTATGTGCGATTGTAAATTACTGGATTCCATCAGTGATTCCACCATTTCTTTCACCTAAACTTGTTTATCTCTTGTCGTCAGTGTGTATTTGCATTCTTGTTTGCACTTTTAGCACTAACCTTTTCAACAAAAAACTATTTTGTTGTCTGCCTGTTCTCTCCATGTTTTAATATCTTTCTAATAATTTTCCTCCAACGTTTTAGGTTTTAAATATCAAAAGGTCTTTGTACAGCAAACTGTCTAGTTGTAATCATTACTATAAAATTTTATACCGTCTCTGGAAATAGGGTTGACTGTTCTTTTGATAACATATAATATTCTTCTGTGGTGACGTTATAAATTTTTTATAGCGGTATTATCAAAAACAAGTTTGAGTATTCAGCATATGATGTTACGAATCTATGGTCTTAAACTAAGTAACAGAAAAAAAGCGAAACCTACAAGTTTAGTAAAATGTAACAAATAATTTATTTTCCTAGAATACAAAGTGAAAATTTTAAAGGAACTTACAGTTTTGTAAATTAAATCCCAAATAATCCTAAAAGTTCTATCGTAAGTCCAAAATTTTAGAGTGTTCCGAATGAATTACATTAGTCCTGACTGTGCTGATGTACCAATAGCCTGGACTAGTTCGATGTATCAACAGTCTTGATGTATCACTATGAGATAATCCAGAATGCTTTTGAATGAATTCACAATAATTCCAATGGAATCTTTAGTCCGAATTAATAATTTAATTAAATAAATAATTCCTCTCAAATTATAAACGAGCACAACTAAAAGTGATTCCACTGATATTAAAATAGGAATTAACAGTTTTGTTCACCATAACATTTTTATAAAAACTTATGACAATAAAATGACCAGGATATAATATCATCAAATAAAAACCCACTGCACTGTCGTCTTTTTTGGACTGAAATCATGAGGAATTCAATATTGCTGAGTTGAACCAAGCAATGGAATGTATTGTCAGCTAATTTAAAATCCTCCCAAACAGACCGCCACTAGTCTGCCCAGATGTTTTCTGAAAGAGTTGAAATAAACGTTAAATTGACAGAAGCAGCGACGAAGACAACATTGTCTCGCCCTTTGTAAAACAATGATAAAAGAAATTCCAGTGGCCAAAAAAAATAGTCTTCTTGACCAACGAGGAGGGTTTCTGTTTATGCTAGGAGCGGTATTCTGTCCCATATCTGAAGGACGGAATGGAACAGTGTACACTTTAACCGACCTATTTTACTATTCTGGGCGAAAATATGAACCTAGTGCACCATATAGAAGACATCATCAAGAAACACAGCATAATTTTCTCATATTTTCGATGACTCACTGAATAGAATGAAAGGGTCAGTGTGCAATGTGATAGGAAACACGCCAGCACAATATTGAGAGGGTGATTCCATTTAAAATTAATTTTGTGACTTCCAGTGGTTGTGGCGAAGAAAGAGAAAACGCCTATTATGTACGCCAAAAATTTTTTTACCCGCAAAATATTCCTGTCAGTAAAAATTCCCTGGTAGTACGAATACTGGTATAAAAGGAGATTTTGGACAAGATATCGTATGTACCAAAGGAAAACTCAAACTGAAAGTTATTAACCACTGTTTTTCTAGCGACTTCTAACCCATTTATCGCGATTTGGGGGTGGGTGTGAAATCTATCAAGGCAATACTAAAGTTACCACAACTGCCATCTTGAATATATGTTCGCCGAAACCAATGTTAATTTTGAGCGATAAGCGTTTGTCTATCATGCTATACCCCTCTTTTTATCTCTTTATTATTTTGTAAGAGTGGATGTTAGCTTCTTGTAATGTGAGTTAATGTTCATCATACCATAACATACCCCTCGATCCCGATATATTTGTTTGTAATTGTAGGTGTTTAAACGACGTGTAGCTTTTAATGTTATGTGTTGTCTTTAAAGATATGACTTTGGCATGTAAGTATGGGTGTTTGGAAGAAGTGTCTGTAAGAACTGCTGATATTATTTTTTGATCTGTGTTAATTTGTGTAGACGAATATTTGTCCGTCTATACGGGTGCTTGTCATTATGTTTTTGATCGTCTTTCCGTGTTTATATCTGCACATTCGTGTGTGTTTCCTTCCGTTCTACATTCCGCTACTAAGGGGCCACCAACTCTTTTCACTCTCTACCACTATGGACCACTATTACCAGCTAATTTTTCCACATTACGGTGACCCAAATCAACATTTGCTTAATTTGTATTCCTATGATACAATGCAAAGATTTACCTTTAGATAATTATTTGCAAGACTTTGGAAGTTTTTGTGTAGAGCAGCAGTGTATCGAAAACTGTCTGTGCAATTGAAAATGGGTATTACGCTTTTATTTTCTTATATACATTTATTACTAATGAGAGATAGAATTTCTATTGTTAGTTTATAAATCATATTTTACACCCCTGAAGTTTCCTTTGAAGATTTTTATAATCAGTTGTTTCTAACATTTTATATATAAATGTACCAACAGCCTTTACGATTTCATAGGAGATTCAAAGTATCTGCGTCCACGAAACTGTGTGCATGAACATACTTTTGTATTATATCTTAACATGAGTATATATATATATATTAGGTTTCGTTTCGGCTTAGTGTTACCAAGTGTATGCAGTTTTGGTTATTTTTCTGTATATCGTTGCGCTCCACTGTAATCTTTGCGCAACTATTCTTCAGTTGTAGTGGTACATGATAGCATTAGACTTTATTCTTTATTTTATGCTTTTTACGTATATGTAATTAAATTGTTTGTGTGTTAGATTTGAAATTCTTTTTAATTTTAATTTTGTTTCATTCCATTTCATTTTAATGATTATTTTCACGGGATTTGATATTTTCTTTCAGTAAAATTAGTTTATTTAGAACGTAAAAGCTATTACAGAAGCATTGTTTTTAGCTCACTCTCGTACATAGATTTTGTAAACATCGAGTGATAACGATTGGCTATTGTCAAAGTCATTTCGGCCCGCATGTTAGCTGAACTGTAAACATTTATATATATATATATATATATATATATATATATATATATATATATATATATATATATATATATATATATATATATATATATATATATATATATAATTTCAGTGTGAGAATTTGGTTCTTAGATAGGGCTATACTTGCATACGTGATAATTGGCATTTTGTTATTGCGATGTTCAAATTAATAAATCATGTAGCCTATCACGTGAAGTACCATGTGATCTAAAATCGCAGCTTTAAACAGACGCTCTAGTAGATTTAATCAGTCGTATGTTTTACACCTTGAAGGTACAAGGTGTTTATATTGTTGAAGCCAGATTGTTTTTGAAGTTCATTTGTTTTTGGAATTTAATAATTTATTCTCTAGAAAACTAAAGAAGTGTACTTTTTCATAAAAAGTTCTGGGACAAAGAAATTCAATGGAAATTTATTCTGGAGTTTAACAGAAACATAAACTGTGATTCAATCGAGGATCTGTTACCACCAGTACAACGGTCTCATCTGACGTCATCGCCTCCATATTTGAATTTCATCGAGATTCGAACCCGGATTTTATTAGAACTGTTTAGTGATAGGACTTGTATTTTTCAATCTTAGGATTAAATTTTGGATTATATTCACAAACCGTAAGTTCTATTTCCAATTTTTACATTGTTTTCTAGGGAAATAAAATATTTTGTTAAAATATACAAAGCTTGTCGGCTCCACTCTTTTCTCTTGTTATTTTTGTACGAGCCTACACGTAACAATGCTATTAAAGTGTTTAGTACCTCAAATATTTCGCAATTTATTCTAAATTTCTAGAAAGTCAGACTTACGCTATGTCATGCCATGTTACCAGATAGAACTATTTTAGGTTAATCATACTGGCATCTGAATAGACTAATTGAACTGTATTATATGCTGTATGTAATAGATAATGAAAATCGTTGGAGTTTTCGAACAAAAAATATAATAAGAATATTCTTGTACCATACATTCATGGATAAAGGTGTTTTTCATAAAGCTTACACTTCTGTCTTTTAGAAGATGATTTTAATTTATAACTAGGTCAGTCATGTGTACACAAGCGTAGTACGTATCAGGATGTCCGTAGTAAACACGTTATGTGACTCGTGTATGACACTGTTTAGTTGTTGTTCTTTAGTTGTTCCGGGAGCCGTTGAACTCCATACAGTTGTTTAACCCGAATATCGTTGTTGATAACGACAGTGACATTTGACTACAGTTGAGCTTGGTCTTCTCAACGTGAGTGGCCAAACGTTTTGAATCAGCTGGTGTGCTCACCAGCATGGTCCCCAATAGATCCTTCAGCTATCTTGACTTAGTGCAGTGGTTCCCAAATTTTTTCGGGCCACCGCCCCCTTTGGTTATCCTCAGCGTCCCCCCACCCCACCCCACCCCACCCCGTAAAAAATCATTATTAAGCATTAGTGCCCCCTCAGTAATCCCACCGCCCACTTTGGGAACCACTGACTTAGTTGAATATATGCACTCATTCCTTCTTCTTTTATCATGAGTACTGGATTGGGATTATTCAAGGTCATTTTGCGGATGCCGTAGGATAGCAGCAACATCACGTTTGTTGATGAGGGGATAGAATATGTAGTGTTTTACCTAACGTTCAATGTCGTCGTGATATAAATGATACTCTAATAAAGCAATATATAAATGCTACTTATACATTTACTGATACATATGATGCTCCACTTATACATTTCATCATACCTGTTGATGATCTATTTATTCATTTTCTCATACCTGTTGATGCTCTACTTATACATTTCATTATACCTGTTGATGATTTACTTATTCTTTTCTCATACATGTTGATGCTCTACCTATCCATTTCATCATGCCTATAAATGCTTTATGATCTCATTCCTTGAAGTGAATTCATATACTTGTGAATAATACTATTTCATTGCAATTGCTTCTCATTTCTCCACGAACCCAATAAATTCAGAAATCCATTGATAGATAGACTTTATTTCTGCCGTAGGGTAACTCCTTGTCAGTCTCACAATGAACAGAACAATTGTAATTCAGTCAAATGTGAGTAGAAAGAGACTTTTCAAATACTTGATGGAATTCAACGCACCATTACAATTGTGATATTTGTGTGCATGTGTAAGTCTTTTAGGTGTAATTTATTTATATATTTATTCATTCATTTATTATTATCGTTATTATTATTATTATTATTATTATTATTATTATTATTATTATTATTATTTCTTAGAATATGCAGCTTAAAGTTATTAACATCGGAAAATGACTTGCATCTCTGGAGAGTGCAAGCTCCCATCTATATTTTCTTATGCCAGAAAATGTTGGAATGTCTTTTGACTCTGAACCGTGATTTGCAGAACAGTTCACACCTTTACATATGAATGTGAATAATTCAAAATCATTTAACCGCACAAGACATGCCAGCAATAACACTTATAACCATTTATCATATCTCAGTTTTACTGTCTGTACATGATACCCCCACGCGATGAAAATTTTCGCTTTATCTTCTGCTGGCGTTTTAAATGGGTTTCCAATTCGAAAGAATTTGTAGCCAAACATTTTATCATTTTGTGCCAATTAAAAACTGGTGCATACATGATATCGTTTAAAATTATTTTCAGGTAGTCTAAGAAAGGATGGATTTCAGGACGATTTTAACCTTAAGGTTTTCATTAGAGCCACAATCATCCTTGTGCCTCTTTGCTTGACACTCCTCCTGACAAACATTGTCATGTGTCTTCATCCTTGTGGTAAGTAACTGAAACGTCTGGAAACATGATAAGTGACATCAGACATTTTAACGTAATTGTATGATATCTATAAGTAAAGATTTCGAAGAGAATTTGTTTTGATTTTCATTTTCCATATGGTACTATTTTACCCAACCACATTTAGTTATCGTCAAAAGTACAGATGAAAGAGAGATATGTAATCAATTTAAATAAATATCTTTGTTACATGTCCCGTTCTCCATTACTGTTTGTCTTTATTTATCTTTCACTGAAGAATTAGCTTGCAAAATCTTGGAGTAATTAAAGCTTTGAAAACATTCATTATTTTTACTTAAATAGGGATCCGAGCAATTCAAAAACACCGGCACATGTATAGGTTAACATGCATTTTCTTGCGTTGCTCCTAGATTAATATATGTCTCCATGTTAGGGTCATTACAAGGAAAAGTATCGGAAAAAAACCCTGCCAGTAAATGTGTATGAAAAAATAGTGATGACGATTTAGAAAAAAATATCAGTGATTGCTTCTTAGAGAATCCTCGTATCCAACACACAAGAAAAGTACATTTTAGTTTTTTTAATTATTTCAGTACACAATTTTATGGAGTTTACGTCCTATTTCTGCGTCTGCCAATTTTACGGCAGGTTGTAATCGCTAATGATTTCCAAAAGTCTCGCATATTTTTCGTTAGCTTTGTCATTTTATTTCAAGGGGCTGATAATGCAATGATTAAAAGTTGTATACGAAATTTTATTTCTCATTATTTAACAAGAAAAACAGTCGCAATCTTGTCATTCTAAGTCCATACTTTCCTGAGAGTATATAGAGCTAAGACACAACCTTTTTAAAAGTGTAATGATCTCGCATCTAGAAGTTAACACTAAGCGTCGAATTTTGGTATTTTGTGAGATAACGAGAAAGACTTATGAAAGCATGAAATCAGCTTAAAATGGCATGTTCTATGAAAATTATTTCCGATACAAGGAGCCATTATATGTAATAAATATGGTGAAAAGTGTGCATCATGTTAAAATGAGGAAAGGTATGATGTTCCGCATTTTATTATGTTTTCTAAGAACAGGTTTACCATTAATTCTTATTCATATATTGCCTCTGTGTTTCTCCTTCTAGCTGGTATTTCAAACTTAAGTGAACTATTTTGTTCGGTGTAAATGTATCTTGGTATAATCCAAATCATCTTAAGATTTTAACCTTCATGTAGAATAACTTGTCGCATAATTAAAGAATGTGTCAACATTATTACAGAATTCATATATTGGTCTTTTGTGATTGCTGTGACAAAGCAGTAAACTGCATACTTCCACAGAGAGCTTCATTTATCGGCACTTAATTCAGATAAAAAGAAAATAATAATTAGGTTTTGTCCTGAATGAGAAAAACATCAATATGCGTTTATCATCTTCATCCTCTAAAGGACATATCTAGTGCCAATAAGTTATAATTTTCACACCAGTTAATGGTTCTTTTAATTTGGATTTGACGAGGTTTTATTTCTTCTTTCTGAGACCTTCCATTTGAATTTTATTTCAGGTATTCCAAAGCAACCAAGGCAAATCTGAAAATGGAAATCAAAAGCAATTTAGCAACGTAACCAAAGTAATGGAAACTGTCAAAATGAAATCCATAACGAAAAAGTCTAATGGTTCATGATTGACGCAGAATTTTATTCTCCTGGATTTTCTTTTCTTTCATGTGACATATCCTAAACATATCTTAGGCTGATGAATTATGCATAAAATGTTATTATTAACCACTCAATGTTACCAAACAGGAAAGGAAGAAAAATATGTTCCCGATCGATGTGTTTTCTTTATGATTGTGAGAACTAGCTGATATTGAATTTTTTATTTGTTTGGCAATGATAGAGAAATACTGCATATTTTAAAGGATTAATCGGCAGGTATCGTACATGCCCAAATTAAATCGTCCTATTGATGCAAAAGTGACAGCAATGATGACACGGACGTTGAGATGTATAAAATATTATAAATCTCACGGACTCATAAGATCATACTGTTTGCACACACACACACACACACACACACACACACACACACACACACATATATATATATATATATATATATATATATATATATATATATATATATATATATAGATATAGATATAGATATAAATATATCCACAGGGTCATTAAATACAAAAGAAAGATCCCGCATTAAACATTCTCTCTTTTCAGTGTAAACAGTCAAGGAGTTGTAATCGCAGTTAACCATATTATTTCCAACAAAGGCGAAAGTCTGGTGAAGGAATCGATTGTAGTATATTGTTAAGGGTAAAACTGATACCATTTTAAATTATTTCAAAGAACGGTCTTAACGAAGAAATCTCTAAATTATGTCAGGTACAGCAATTAATAAAATAAATAAAAATAACATTATTAAGACTCTATGGTCTTAAACTAACTAACGCCAAAAAAAACCCAGTGGAAACCATAATGTTTTGTAAAATTCAAAATATTATTTATTTCCCAAAAGTAGAAAGTGAAAAATGAAAAAATAACTTATGGCATAGTGATTGAAATCCTAAATAGTTCTAAGTAGTCCCAAAGGTTCTATCACAAATCCAAAAGTATCGAGTAATTCAAATGAGTTCCAGTGGTATTCCAAATGAAGTTTGCACAATTGTGATGATGTGCCAATATTTTTGATTTACCACAAAATGATTTAATCTAAAATGTCTGTAAACGAATTCACAGTAATTCAATACATCTGCTAAATCCGCACAGTCTGACGACTTTGTAATTCCAATGAGTAATTGAATAAAATAAATAAATCCACTCAAATGATCACAACTATTTGTCTATCTAAGAGTGATGTTAATACTTGGAATAACTAACTTCCAGCAATTCATACTTTATATAAAATAACTAAGACGCAATACAGAAATCAGAATCAAGCTCATCTTGGCATTTCGAAATCACTCTAGGTGGCAGGGAACAGTTTCGCATATTGGCCCCTGGCAAATTTCTTAACTTCAGGGTATGGTGTGACTTTTGGAGCTATTATTGTGTAGTATTTAAAGATATGGATATATTTGCGAATTTGGTCTTTCCGGCTTGTGTTGTTCTTGAAACTGATGTTAGGCGTGTACACCTCATGTAGTCACTGCAAGGTATATAGCCAGTGAAATACCAATAGTCGGCTAGGAAGCAGAGCTAGCTACTTATAGCAGTAGACACGATGCTTCAATCAAGTAGAATATCTCGAAAACTGATTGGACGACAACATTTTGAATAGCATCAAACTATTAAGTACATAATGTTTTTCAAAATGATCACCCAGGGAAAGGGCTTGTGTTTGCACGATTGGCACCACTTGTTCTCAAAAATGGCTTTCGAACATGAAATAAATATGGGGGTGGGGTTCATCAACTTTTATTCTATAAATTTCCGTTGACTTTTCAGATCAAGTGAATGATATTCTTATGTGTTGCTTTATTATACCTATCCAAAAATATAGACCTTTTTGACCTCACTCATGAATTTTATTTTTTATGAATTTTTATATTAGGCAGGTGTATGCAACATTAAATTTGTGCATAAAAACTGTCCCCATGCCCCCTTAAGAAAAACTGCTATTTTGCATTGGTGCAGTTAACCACATCTGTTATTATGTTCTTGTTCTTTATGCATATGCAAGTAATTATTATACATTAGCCTTATTATATTTTCTTCTTTTGTCCATTTTGTCCAGTTTCTAAGTTAGCTAAGCAATGGTGTACACTCCCCCCCCCCCCACGTCAGCATCACTAGAGCAAGAATAATAGGTTAGGAATCTTTATGTGTCAGACTAAAATTACTTTTAAACTACATTGTAAATGTAAATGTCTTGTGACATTTTTCTTACTTTGTACACTTTTAATGCAAAATATTCGACAAATATTTGCTTCCAGATCAGAGACGTTCTATCACTGATAACTAAGAGCGTGTCTCATAGCCAGTCACCTTTTGGAACTGTAAAATCTATTCTTAGCATTCAGTCAACATTGTCAAGCAATTTTAGTATTTTACTGACTATGACGGCAAAAGAAAAGACAGAAAACATCTTCCATTGCACACAATTTTAATTATTTCAAGAAGGCAGTCTTAGCACACATTATACACAATGCAATGCTGTCTGCTGCAGTGTGGTCACTTTTCTAAAAGAGTAATAACATTATTATGTTTGCATAAAATATAATTAATTTCATACCATTAAGCTAAATAATGTCTAAATATGTAATATGTACAAAACTTTGATAGAAATTATTTTGCACAAAATATTTAAATTTGTGCATAAAAATTATCCCATGCCCCCCCCCCACTGTAAACAAGACCTAGTGCTTTGGCA
Source organism: Megalonaias nervosa (assembly GCA_016617855.1). NCBI lineage: Eukaryota > Metazoa > Mollusca > Bivalvia > Unionida > Unionidae > Megalonaias > Megalonaias nervosa. Next base: position 10,443 of record JAECUM010045088.1, read on the forward strand.
GCTAGCCAATCAGAAATTAGGTCTGCTGGATTACTTTTTGGGGAATCCTATGACCTGTACTTAACTGATCAAGATGTTTACCTCAGTCTTTGCAACTATGAGTGTGTTTACAAATATGACCTCATATTACAGGACAAACCTACAACTATAAAGATTAGTAGTATTTATGTTTTTTTAGTAAATGACTCTTTCAGTCTAGAGAAATGAAAATTGACACACTTAATATAGATATACATAACATTATTAACTTAATTGATGGTATGTTTATATGTACAAGATTTAGTCAGTGAGCAATAAACTTAACAAGCAATGATCTTTCTTTCTTAATATAAAAACTTCATGTATGGTCATATATTCGCCTCAGTAGTGATACTTTTTCCCCTATTTATTTCGGGGAGACAAAACATTTGAAAAGAATACATGGAGAATTGTCATCTGTATATCATAGTGTCAAATGGAAAAGGTGACAATTGTCATCTGTATATTATAGTGTCAAATGGAAAAGGTGACAATTGTCATCTGTATATTATAGTGTCAAATGGAAAAGGTGACAATTGTCATCTGTATATTATAGTGTCAAATGGAAAAGGTGACAATTGTCATCTGTATATTATAGTGTCAAATGGAAAAGGTGACAATTGTCATCTGTATATTATAGTGTCAAATGGAAAAGGTGACAATTGTCATCTGTATATTATAGTGTCAAATGGAAAAGGTGACAATTGTCATCTGTATATTATAGTGTCAAATGGAAAAGGTGACAATTGTCATCTGTATTGTATAGTGTCATATGGAAAAGGTGACAATCGTCATCTATATTTTATAGTGTCATATGGAAAGGGTGACAATCGTCATCTATATATTATAGTGTCAAATTGAAAAGGTGACAATTGTCATCTGTATATTATAGTGTCAAATGGAAAAGGTGACGATTGTCATCTGTATATTATAGTGTCAAATGGAAAAGGTGACAATTGTCATCTGTATATTATAGTGTTAAATAGAAAAAGGTGACAATTGTCTCTGACAAATTCGTAAGAATAAATGTAACTTTTAACCTGCAGATTGCAGCAATATTTTAAATATTAAATGTAATTTTTAGCCAATAATAGAATCATGAAAAATGTAAACACACACACACACACACACACACACACACACACACACACACACACACACATATATAT
>JAECUM010045089.1:0-18435 GCA_016617855.1 Megalonaias nervosa
CATACATACATACGTACATACACACACATACATACATACATACATACATACATACATACATACATACATACATACATACACACACACACATACATACAATCATACATACATACATACATACATACATACAAACATACATACATACATACATACATACATACATATAAACATACATACATACATACATACATACATACACACACACATACATACAATCATACATACATACATACATACATACATACACACACACATACATACATACATACATACATACATACATACATACATACATGCATACATACATACACACACATACATACAATCATACATACATACATACATACACACATACATACATACATACATACATACATACATATAAACATACATACATACATACATACATACATACATACATACACACACATACATACAATCATACATACGTACATACATACATACATACATACATACATACATACATACATACATACATACATACACACACACATACATACAATCATACATACATACATACATACATACATACATACATACATACATACATACATAGATACATACATATATACATACATATACGTTTATGTGTAATTATAATTGTATTCTTCTGGGCCAGTCACTTCTAGGACATACATACATACATACATACATACATACATACATACATACATACATACATACATATACGTTTATGTGTAATTATAATTGTATTCTTCTGGGCCAGTCACTTCTGGGACATACATACATACATATACGTTTATGTGTAATTATAATCGTATTCTTCTGGGCCAGTCACTTCTAGGACAATATTGGCAGCTAAGATACAGGGATTATATCTTTATAGAAACAGTCTAATTTATTCCAAAATGTATGCCGATCTGCAAAGGAAGCCAGGTAACAGACCGCCGGCGCAGAGACGTCTCATTGCACACTAACATGAATACCTATCATTTTAATGAATAAAACGGCTCAAAAAAACGCCACCCCCCCCCCCCCCCGAAAAAGAACATAAAACATACCTTGCTACGGATAGATTGGGAAATGGAGATAAGTTATTACTCAATTTTCATACAAGCGCTTATATAGTTGCAGTTTGGTATGAACATTTTCCCGTGTGCAATTCATGTATGCAGAATACTTTTCGGATCGAAAGTGTAATTTTAGTCCTTTCATGTTTGGTAATTTATTATTAATTTGACCGTTATTAATACAATATCAAGAGCGAAGAAATAAGCTAATTACTTTATAATCTTTTCGTTTTTATGGTATATCTCGAAATTCTCTCTTTGATGTACAACATTCCATAGACGGTTGCCTCCGCTTCTCAAGAGTTTTCTTCTTTTTCGACATTCTCATAAAATATGAGATATAATTTCTACAATTTGAATATTGACAATCTACGATCTTTTAAGATAGTAAAATTTTTATTTCTATATTAATTTAGAGGTATTCTTAAGACGAGTTAATTCAATTGCACAATCAATTAATGACTAGTACGGAAATTGAATTTTTTTCATATGCTAACCAATACATCTATAATAAACCTTTCACTTGATTCTTTAAGAAGGATTTAAAAGATATCTTGCAACTGTGCAAAACGAGTGGCGAATATGGTTTTTAGAAATGTTTTAAAGCTCGGCAATAAAAAGAAAATACAAAAAACCCCACAAAATACAACAAAAAACGGTTGATTGGATCTAGAAAGTCTGCAGATTGCGGTTCCTTCTCGTCGTCATTCAACTGATAAATCATTTTGTAAAAATAACAAAATATGTCCTCGGTGAAATACAAAAGCTCAGAGAAAAGGTAAATCAAGCTGTATAAATCTTGATAACCACTGCATTTGTCGTGATTTAAGAAATATATATGATACTCCATAGTTTTATATGACTAGATACCTTTAAACAAGTATTTACTTTCAAAATCAACAGAAAAAGATGATACTCACTTTTAATCAATTATATGTAGGTATTGTTCAGTGTACCTTACAGGTTCTAGTAGCATGCAGTTTTGTGGAACGACTAAATGTATAAAGAATATGTTTGCATTAGATCTGATATAGTCTGAATGTGGTAATTGTTTTCATGACTTCATTAAGGTCCCACGTTTATAATTAACATAACTTACACAAGAAATTACTTATTCAAAAATGAGACTGTTCCTGATAGCCCTTGGGGATTATCCAGATAAGTAATTAGAGTTAATGGATTACATGTGACACGGTACACATGATTTGTGTAGGATTAACACTGTGGTAGTCGTCGACGATGTTCAAAAGAAAGCAAGTAATCAGATTTCTCATAGCAGATAGCTGGAAGTATCAGCGTGGGTTAGCGCGCAAAGGTACAACTCTGCAATCAAAGATTTCAGAGAGAAAAAAAATTAAACTAAATTAAAGTTCAATGCATCAATAATTTCTTGTAGTCAATGAAAACATAAAAACATACTTTGAAAGTATAGTAAATTCATGAACTATCTTTATAAAACTGAATGTATTTAATTACTGTTAGTCTATGAAATTTGCCCCAAAATTTGCTTGGAAGTAGAGTGTCTATTCGGCAAATAGTGTGTAAGAAAAGGGTCACTTACTGGTCCAAAATCTATGTTCTATTTGAAAAGTAAGGAAAGAAAACATTTGCCTGTCACTGCAGATTAAATCTACTCATACGTCCCATACAGCATGTTTAAAAATTCAAAGCTAAAGCGTAAATCCATATCTGCTACTCAGACAGGCCGATAATACAGCTGTAAATCATTATCTAGGCCTAGCCCCGTTTAACTAAATGAGCAATGTTCATACACCAAATGCATAATACACTTTTTAAAGTATACATAAAAAAGTAAAAGAATGTATGAATAAAGTGGGGTTAAGTAATAAATACGAAATCATATAAGTGTTTTGTTCCGAGTCGGAGGAAATAACTCGACTGATACGGCGTAGGAATATACGGCTTACGAACATATGTCGGCCTGACGACCTTCTTACGCCGTATAAAACTTTGCTTTTTCCCCGCTCGGAACAAAACAGATATGTAGTTTTGTCTATTTAACCTGAATTTGTCTGCAAACTTTAAATTTGATCTTTCATACTCGCAGTCATTCTTTGTCTTTTCATCTTTGATTATGTAGTATTGACGATTCGCTTCCTCGTATCTATGTGGCATCATGCTAATTCCACCTCGTATTCTACTTCCAATAATCACGAGCATGTCCGGGCAAGATATGACTAAACAATAGTATGTATGTGTGATATTTAAATTCCAATTAAATTATTTTATCTGGACCTCTATACTTGCCTCTTTGGTGATCATGGTTTCTTACTTTAAATTATGTTGTGCCTTTCTCAAAGATTTGGCACGTATTTTAGTTAATTTGTTTTCATGATTTTTCATCAACAGACTGATTGATTTGACGTAAGAAACCTATGGCGACAACCATCCTAATTTATCGTAAGAGAGATTGATGATACCTCTCCCTGGATGCGGTAAGATACACATAACCTCCAGCGCCTCATGTGATTTGCGGACCAGAGATGAGTGCAGATAGAGTTTCGCTACAAATTATGATACATATCAAAAGTTATATGTATTAAATGAACATGCATGTTTCAGTGACACTGAACCATATTTGGAGAGGGGCAGCAGTGTAATAATTTGGTAAAGAATTAGACATGACGATTGGGCTTATGAAGAGACAGATCGATGAAGTAAAGCAAGGTGAGTATATAAATCTCTATAATAAAACAATATAAAATCTCGAAACACATAACAAAGGTGAAACGTATACTGTTAGAAATAAAGTTTCCTCGACATTTTGCATGTCATATATTCGAGAAAATCAAAGAAAGTACTAGATGGATGTTGGACAGTTTTGAATAATTAACAAGTTTGCTCAAAAGAATCACATAGATTTGCCTTAATACACCAAGCCATCATAAATATAGGCCATTAAAATACAACTTAGATAAACAGTCGTTGTGTTAAACGATGCACAGATGAAAAGGAAGACATGAAAATATTTGAAAATGAATTTGATACATCTTTAAATACGTGTGATATATTGAAACTAAGAGACAGCAGATATATCTCAGAGGAATCAAAAAGAGACTACATTATATCTGATATACTAACTGAAATGGAGAGTAAATATGTGATGATGTGTTAATTATATTTCCGTGTGCTGGTCCTAATGGCTATAAAGATGGGCAGTTTCATTACGTTGAAATAACTAAAGTGATAGCGTGTTTCCAAATCAGTGTCATCATACAACACAATTTCAATTGCCTCGTCGTCACCATACAGTTGCGATACAGAATTTCAGCGGCAACCGTTAGCAGCATTTGAACCTGTCTCTATGGATTTAGTACGTACAATCGTGATGAAGAGTGCACCAAAGTCATGTGAACTGGATCCGATTCCGACGTCACTGCCGCTAGAGTGCTTGGATCCAATACTGCCTTCACTAACTGATGTTATTAATGCCTCTCTCTCATCTGGGGAATTCCCATCATTTTACAAAACTGCCATTGTAAAGCCTCTGCTGAAGAAACCAACACTCGACCATAATGATTTAAAGAACTACCGCCCGGTTTCTAATCTCCAATTCATGTCAAAAATCTTAGAAAAAGTTGTTCTATCCCAACTTGTATCTCATCTGAATTCAAACAGTCTTTTTAGCAATGTACAGTCTGCATATCGCCCTTGCCACAGTACTGAAACTACTCTTCTGGAAGTAGTCAATGACCTTCTCTCTGCTTTGGATAGCGGAAAGGTTACAGTCCTCACTCTCCTTGACTTGTCTGCAGCATTTGACACTATAGACCATGATATATTACTTCACCGTCTCCAGCATGTATTTGGCATTCATGATACGGCCTTACTATGGTTCAAGTCCTACTTGGTCAACAGGACACAAATTGTGTCCGCAAATGGAAAACACTCCAGCCCAGTTGAACTATGCTGTGGTGTTCCACAGGGGTGTGTTCTTGGACCTGTTCTCTTCATTCTATACACTCAGCCACTCTCAAGTGTCATAGATCATCACCCAGCGTCTCACCAATTGTATGCTGATGACACCCAAATATACAAATCTAGCCACCCAAATGAAGTTGATGCTACCATCCAATGTGTAGAGAGGTGCATTTCCGATGTGAAATCATGGATGACATGTAACAAGCTGCAGATGAATGATGATAAAACTGAAGCCATTCTGATTACAAAACAAAGACTTTCCCATTCACATCCTTTACCTCAGATAATAAATATCAGCAACACTAACATTAAATTCACATAGTCAGTACGAAACCTAGGTGTTACTCTCGACAGTACTCTCTCATTGCACCAACATGTCATGAACATATGCAAAGCTGTATATCTTGAGGTGAGACGCATCAGCTCCATTCGCAAGTATCTTTCAGTTGATGTTACTAAAACACTTGTGTGTTCCTTAGTACTTTCAAGACTGGACTACTGTAACTCAATTCTGTCTGGTTCGTCTCAATATCTACTCCAGAAAGTTCAAAAAGTTCAAAACACAGCTTCTCGGATCATCCTTAGAGTACCACGATCAGAGCACGCCTCTCCCCTGCTCTGTACCCTACACTGGCTATCCATTCGATCCAGAATTAAACACAAAATTTGTTCTCTGTGCTGCGTTTCACTGACGGGCTCCAATCCAACATACCTATCCGACCTCACCCATTTGTACACACCAGCAAGATACTTACTCTACTGGTTAAAGTTCAGATGAGTTTATTCACTTTTATAAAACTTTAATCTTAGAACGTAATTGCTCTAAGTCTCTTTTGCAAATGTTTCTCGTTTAGAAACGAGAATTATTATGTTGACAGAGATACAAGTCCTAAGTGTCAAATGAGATGCGTCCACACACACACACACACACACACACACACACACACACACACACAATACGTGTACCTTTAAAAATACCTTATCAATTAACGTTTACGTACCTGTAGCAACATTATACCGACTGTTGATCATGATCAAGTGCCCTTTGTACACAAAGGTGACGTTATCAAAACAAAAGGTACGTGTTAAAATTTAAATATACTAAACTAGCGTTTATTATACAATAGTCGGTATATAAGACATATAATATAGTCTTAAAGGACGTCCTCGGTGCCTTTGGTATCGACGCAATATAACTGCGGAAGAGGCTTTCGAAAAGATCCGAATAAATAGCATAATTAGCCTTCATTATGTCGGTGTATGATTCTTTACAAAATGATAAATTATGATTAGAGAGTAGATTTTTCGATTACGCTCATGTTTGATGCCATATAAAGAGGCCCTCAATTCAAAACAGGTACCAACTTCATCTGAATCGATTGATTAGTGGATAAAGTGAGATACAGGACGGTAAATCGGATTCTTTTCATGACGTGATTATGGTATACGTCAGACTTAACGGGATGTTTATTTCATACAAGTCCTTGCTTGTCTTCTTCGAAAACAGCTTATTCGTTTCAAGATCCTTAGATCGTAGAAAGAACTGATCAGAACTTTTCATTCCATGTCTTTAGAACAGAGGTGCATAAAATTATCTTTCTGCAGGCTTATCTTAAAAAATTTTTTATGGTACATAGCTTAAGTACAAACTGGGAATGACTATATCGTAATTGTCACAGAGACTACAGAGGTAAAATCTGGTAATTGTCCATTTTTCGTATTTACTTACATTAGATTCTCACCATGGTTACGATAAATACGCAATAATGGATGTGTGGCGTTGTTATATGTGTAGAATAATGCACAGCCAGTCCTAGTTTTGTTTTACGAAAGTAGACAATATTGATGAATGCAAGAGAGAAAAGGTGGTCGTTGTAATGTAAATGTATGTGTCTTTCAAGTTGATAAGAACACCTTTCATTGGCAATACCTTTTCAAATAATAGATATTTTGTATTCTAGTGCATCATGCTTGTAATACGTGATAACCATATTTATCAGTAATCTTTTTAATATGATCAATTATTTAGAAATATAATTATTTACTGTAAGGAGACTGATGGATAAAACAATGTGGGCATATAATGTTTTGACGACATACTTGTAACTGATGCATGAAAAATAAACGTGATTTTACACATGTCACTCCTTTTTTTCTGTATAAGTACCTCCATATTCCATCTTGTCCCAAAATGATTATTATCAATGACTAATCCTTCAACACCTTGAGTTTAAACCAATGGAATACCTTTTCAAAACGTATTACGTCGAGTCTAATGTGTTACGCGCACTGTTTCAAAATTATATCAGGTTTAGCATCAAAAACAACATTTTGCTTTGTTTTACGATTGGTGGCGAAGCAAGAAATACTGCACCACCATCACCACCGGCAAAACGTAATTATGGCCACCTTCCCAATAAAAAAAAAAAAAAAAAATTGTTTCATGGAAATTTTGGGCCCTTGCTACGGAACTGATTGGGCGGTTGTTGTGCCACTGTTCACGATCAAACGATACTGGTCTTGTTCAAAAAATGTAAATCTTTTGTTATTTGTTATTAAGTTCCATCGCAAGATGTAGGTAAACATTGTATTGGTCACAAAGTCCAATATATAATTAGTTATTTATTTAGCTGTCGAATATATTACTTTCCTGGAAACGTATCTTTTGGATTTTAAATCTCAACTGTTTTGCATGTGAAGTAATTTCAAATGACTCTAATTAAGTGTGTCTAAGTTAAGGAAGTCGTTCCTGGATAGGTGACGGAAATAAACCCTCGATAGGTTAAAACAAGTGGGTTGAAAAGATATTTACAATATCAAAATAATCTTTAACGTCACATTCAATAATATGCATTTAAAATTCTGCCTTTGTTATATATATATATATATATATATATATATATATATATATATATATATATATATATATATATATATATATATATATATACATATATATATATATATAAGACTGACATCAGAAATGTTTTTAACTATTCCTTATTTTGAATAAGACATCAGAAATGTTTTAAAATATTCCTTATTTTGAATAAATTTTGTAAGCTGATCATAATTCTACCCCACCACCACCAAGAATTAAGTTTCACCTGTATTTATACTGTATCAACTAATTTGCCCTAATTCCATTTTTCTAGTGACAGCGACACTAAAATGTGACAACTAAATTGTAATCACTAATAATTACGCCCCGTGTTATAAATTGCAAAATAGCATTTATGCTGGAATCGATGTTGTTTATCTCATATTCTCTAATATATCATGTATCATTTAGAACATGTAGGAAAAACTCCTTAATATAAAGTAGATTGTTATCTACCGTCTGTTCTCGCGATTACGTAAAGTTCAACTGCAAAAAACATAGAACATGATCTGGAGCAGCATAAAGCAGATCAGGGTCTATAGTTTACTCCTAACAAACTGCATATATCCAGATTTGCAAGCGCAATATGCAACAGCAGATCTGGGTCTGTGCAGTTTGTTGTTAGATTAAACTTGTGAGTAAGTATATACGGTAATTCTTTGAAGTTACATTATCATGATTATTCTCTTTATTGGCGAACATAAACTACGTCTACTCGTTCGAATTACTTCATTTATGCAAATTCTACACTATCCTCTCCTATGGACATGTTGGGAAAACACGAGAGCTGCGGGTCAAAGTGGATGTATAAGCACTAACTTCCACAACACACTATTTAAAATGATAACACGGAGGAATATTCATAGTTCAAGAAGAATTACGTGTCAAATATCTATTTTTTGTTATAATTAAAATCTAGTACAATTATCATCAGAAGGAGAAGTGGTCGTGAAAAATTATGTAAGTATGTTGTCCTCACACACGTATTTGTTTGACATGTATAGGAAAATGTTCATAGCAGGAGTCAACATTGTACAAAGCAAACTGAACTAAACAAGACAAGGCAAAACTCTAAAGGACCTGTACAAAAATCAATCTTAAGATCAATACAAGTTCATCATGGTCTGAGAAAAAAGAATTGATATGTTTAAGTCTTCTTTTATTGTAGATTTTGAAAACTGTCACAAGATAAATGGGATTTAAAGAATTAAGAGAACGAAGATATCAACCAAAGCAAGACACACCATCAATGCTTGCAAAGCGCATGTCTGAATTTGATATTTCTAGCATCTGTTTGGTCACTAATTAAACTCTCATCGATCAGTACTGATACTTTTCAGTTGACCCTAAGTGTGATTAGTTTTAGCTCAAGTGTCCACTGTGCTAGTTTTAAGATTGGTTCAAAAATCAGTAGCCTAGTTTGAATCAAACCTCGCAGTGAGTAATCTGAAAAAAAGGCTTTTAAAGCTCCAGCCTCAAATATGGGTCCTTTAATAAAAATAGAGAAACGGTCAAATTCTTTTAAAAAATGATTAAAAGGAACTTAACCAATGTTTGTCAGACATCATAATGGCATAAGAACCTTTAAATATTGTACAAAAAAAAAATAAATACTGATGTGCAGTCAACATGGCCATTGCTACCAACATTTGAAAAACCTTATACCGACTTCTCAGAATTTCAATAAATGCATCATGGTATTACAGTCTTTGAAACTGATACCAAAGGTGTTGATGACCGCCGTTACCAAAGACGGAAAACCTTTAAACTTGTAACACACCCCCATTTAACAAGCTTCAATCTGACATGATAGGTACAATGCATTTAAATTTGATGCAAATGATGCTGATCGAAAATCAAATATGACCACAGTACTAAAAGTACAAAAAGTTTAAATGACTTTTACTCATAAACAGCGAAACAGAATGTAACCAGTTTGACAGAAAGCATTCCGGCATAAAGTCTTGTTTAATTCGTTTACAATTAACGCCGATCTGCTGTCAACTGTGTTCGCTGTTTACTAAATACAGAGAAACGTTTTATCAAATGCTTCAGAAAAACTGCTAACAGAATTTAATTTTATTTGACAAGAAGACGTTTTGGTAAGAAGGTTTTAAAGTATGTATCAACGATGGTGATCTGCCTTCAGATTTGGCCTCATTGTCAAAATAAGTGAAAAAATACAAGCCTCTTTCTAAAACTGCTCAGCGAAATTTAACCAAAATGTTTAGAAGGCATGCCGGCATAATTTTGGACAAACTGTGTTGATCCGTTGCTCAATATGGCATGTAATACTAAAAGTATAAAAACGTTCAATGACCTCTTTTCAAAAACCGGTCAAAGAAGTTGACCAAATGTCATGGAATGCGGCCACACATAAGGCCTTTAAAGTCTGCACTAAAACCTCTAATTTGGCCGCCATTACTGAAAGAACCTTAAATATCTGTTCGAAAATATCACAATGCCTAAGAATTTTCGGGGAACAGTGCTTTGGCTTTGGGTGGATTTCAGCCAGGTGGGCGATATATAGCTCACTTTGACCTCTCCATGTTATTCTTGGACGATGTGTGTAATTTGGCGAGAAATTGTGATGACCTTCGGTTGTCCAAATTGTGATGCATTTTATGACTGTCAGCTGAACACGAAATGAAAGATTAGTATAGAACGTGCTTTTGAAAGGGTTCTTGATCAAAAGACAAGTATGTGCGAGTCAAACCAAATATATAACATTTCGTTTTTGGAATATGATGGAGGAAGAGGGAAATGATGTTGGAATAAATCTCTTTCCTGTTACTATGTGTATCTACGTTGTATGTTTTACTTTTGTCCATGATTGTAGATTTAATTATCAAAATAATATATTACATAGCTAACTTTTGTCCAGGATTATAGATTACATTATGATCATTTGTAAGCAACATGTTTACTTGGATTTGAATTCATGACACTGTTTCTTCACTTGTTAAAACACATGGTCTAACAGATGTTTGTCGGGTGATTTGCTAAAATTTTAGTTAACAGACCTGACCAGGGCATTTTGTTGTGTCGTGTATATAGACGTTTGAAGCAAACAAGAGTATTTCATTCCTACTTTAAGTTCATCGCTAAAATCATCGTCAGTTGCGTTGTATTATAATTTGAGAGGATTTATTTATAGACATTATTCGTTGGAATTACAAAGTGATCATTGACTTTTGGACTAAAACACTATTTTGGGGTTATTGTGAATTCATGCAAAGACGTTCTTGATTAATTCACTGCGATACATAAATACTGTTTGTACATCAGCCTATTTAAGACTATCGGCACATCAGCACATTCAATATTGAATTCATTCGGAACACTATACTTTTGGAACTTGAGACAGAACTTTTATGATTATTTTCGATTTAATCCACAAAACTGTAAGTTCCTTTTAAATTTTAATTTTGTATTCCAGTGAAATAAATTATTTGTTGCATTTCACTGAACTTGTTGGTTTTGCTTGTGTCTGTTCTTAGTTTAAGATCATAGAATCATAACACCTATTGTGAATTATTTCTTGCTTCTACGTGATAAAGTAGCTCTGTTGTCGGCCATTAATCTACTTGTTTTCAATTATAAAGCATTCGATAATATGTACTTCAATCGTTTGTATAGACATGAGTCCTCTTTTTTATCACACAATTATGATTGCGTTCTATAAATATGCATTCTCATAGCTTTGCGAATTGATGTTTTATCCTAGCCTTGAATGCGTCTGCTCAGATATGAAGCTGTACCTGACATTGACTTCAGATTTATGAAAATACGTATTCTGTTATTATTTGCTGAAATAGTTTACACATTAAAAATGGTATTACCATTAAGTGACATAAGCTGAGGGGTTGCCTTAACAATGAATTTATTTTAGAAAATCTTAGAAAATCTGTCACAGTTATCGGGAAGGGTTAACATTTTCATTGAGTAAAGTGAAATTTCTTTTATCATCCCTTCCTTTTATAAAGTACACTATTGGTTAACTAATTATTGACCATTTAAATAAAGAAATACACAAACTATAATTCTTCGTTTTAAAAACACGTATACTCGTTTTCTCCTATTTGTTTTGACCTCCGCACCGGAGTCATAGCCTCTTGTGCAGGTTCTTGAGGTTAAAACTGACTCAAGGGCAAATGTAAATTTTGTGTTCGCATTTGTAATTTCATGCCAAGTAAGTACTTGCATGGTGATATGGTTCGGATGTTGATAGTTTCCAAACTATGATTCAGGAGCTTAGTCATTTGAGGGTGGTAAGTAAGGATGGACCCCAGCCCTACTGACAATTCCATATCGGAATTTGTTTTCTGATGCTAAGTGAAATATAATGGTTATAGGGTTAGGGTTTCAATAGTTGCCAATTTATGACCATAGAGCTAAGTCATGGATTCTGGTCAATGTCTCTTGCTTGTATAAATTTGACCTTTAATGTCCAGTCAGTGCATGTATAATATATGTCAATATTTTATATGATACGACAAATGAGTTTTTTTTGGGTTGAGAGTCGGAAAAGTCTCCATGGCATGACCACGTGGTCCCAGTCTGACACTCGTTGACACTTGGATCATTAATCACGAAAGTCCATTCTCAGAAGTGTGAGACAAACTCTAGAGTTATTTGACATTGAAGAAAAAGCTCCTCTCTCCTTCGGCCTAGGGCAAAATCAAATGGCAAAGTTGTCAGAATCTACGCCCATAAAATATAATAGACTCAAGTTTTGTGTGTCTCAAGTTAAGGGGGTAGGAGGAGTCGGATAGCATTACAGGCCTACCTTCGTTCAGACGCACGCACGGATGGACTTTATCATAATCTCACCTTGCGTCTAGAAGTAAGTTAGATTGTACAGAGTTGTTTAAGCGAAATCCGTGCATACAAAAGACACGATTTTAGAATGCCATTTTTCTATCTCTATTCTAACACTGTGGGCTCGGGATGTCAAATAGGCCGATGCACCTTGATTCATCTCGTAAGAAATAACTAATGGAGGCAACCATTTTTGTCTAGGATAATGTTCCAGCTGAAAAAGCCTTAGACTTTGTTTTAAGAATGCAATTAATATACGGAAAGGAATCAACTTTGTATTCTCCGGATTTTACCCTTTTTGTCTTTCTCTTTGTCTTGTACGTCTTTTATGGGATATCTAAAGTTACTGGGCACTATATAACCAGGCTTATGCTGATGTACCCCTAACCCCCATACATTCAGACATGTATATATACCTGCAATCTCACTCCAGAAACACGCATAAAAAACACAACAAGGTTATCGTATTGTCTGAACTGATGAAAGTAACATATAGTGGTGGAAGTAAACCGGTACGATCAGGTATGCCGTACCTGTTGACATTTAATGGTACGAGTTAAAATCTTCTTGCATTACCGTTTGAAGGAAAACATTAAGGTGCAAAACAAAGTAAAATTATCAAGACATTTGCAAGGGCTTTCAATCTTCACCATTAATTCTTTTTATAAAACAAAAGATTCCTCAACTGCAATTTGACTGCAAATTTCTTTTTCGTCTCATGTTTATTTTTTATGCGAATGTTACATGATTTTGTGTTAAATGAAGTGTTCGTACTAATTAAGATACTTAAATAAATAATTAAAATAATTACAGGTTTTGCTTAAGAAGAAATCTGATTTATATTTACAATTCATCAATATACGGTAGTAAAGTAGTGTCATCCTGAACGTACAGGCTGATGCTAAACAATTTAGTCATAAATTCTAAGTATCAAAGCACAAACATGATTTCAATATCAAAAGAACGCTGTCGTTTGAAACTTTAATACAAAGCTTTATCAGGTAGAGCTTGAAATAAAGTGAGACATTAGACCGAGCTTCCTTTGTCTTGGAAGAGCTTTAAATATTTATCCCTATTATTGTCCATTTCCAGTACGGACGGTTATGTCCATACATAATGTGCAGAAAAGTAAAACATTTGCCGGTATTTGAATGGCAGGAGCTTGGAAGGATTTACCACTATTTAGGAAGCAACATATTGCATACGTAGATTACGTGAACATCTCCCTTCAGATTTAGACAAGTGTCGTTCTAATACAGCATGATATTCTCCAAATTAATAATTTTAGTCAGATGAGTTTCTATTAACCTTTTTATCTTTCGCCATAAGGTCATAAAAGTGGCAAATAAAGCCTAATGAAGAATGAATTGGCCCGTGTTAGCTGTGACACAAAATCTGATAGCATATACGGGCATGGCAAAAATGTACAGGGGCTCTCTAATTTGTAATCATTTAGTATGTAATGAATGAAAATAGTCGAATAAGGTCCAGCTTCTGCAAACCTTGGCGAGCAAAAGCTGGTCATTAGTCAAAGAGTTTCGTTAAATCAATATTAAATCAAAACCCATCTGAGATTCTGTTTTTATTTTAATGGAAATAGTTTAGAGAGTAAGAAGAGATAATTTGATTCATACTGGCTCAGATGTTGCACGTTTTATTTGTTGAAATTCAAAGAGCAACTGTACTTCCAAATCAACAGAATATTTAACACAGCATCATCAGACACCATGAAAATTCCAGTGATGACACATAGTTGATTCGGCATTGGTTAGTTAAGCTATATTCCTCTAAATCGATGAGATTGTTTACAATGTTTCAACCTGACGTTTGTCAGTTCCTCCACAAAGCACTTCAGTTGTTGGGTATTCGTGTGAGGGAAAGATTTTACCTGCTGGATACAGAAATTTAAGATTTACTGTAACGTATTTGTGACCGGATATTTGCAGTGTTTGATTTGGAACAGTACGGTTGACATAAACAAGAGACGGAAATGCATCATATAATATGAAACATTAGGTCGTTGAACTTTTTAACGCATAAAAATTACTTTTGTTGGAAAACATTCTGTCACTTAGGAGACCGGCATGTGTCCACCTTCTTTTTAAAACAGAGGTGGGTTTATTTACTCCAATAAGTGAACATACGTAACCTTGTTTTCCCAATATCACTTGGACAATCGATTAAAAAATTGCCGCCAAAATGTTGATATTGATAGTATAAAATAAAAAGTTCGAGAAGGCAGAATACGGAAAATTTTTACTATCTCAGTGAATCAGTAAAGAGAATACTGCGCAAGAATTTCATGGGCTTATTTGGAGCAATCAGAATCACATAACGTGAAATATTAACATGCTGCCATATCAAAAATATTAGACTGCACACATTATATGTAAAGTGTACTGACTATATGATAAAAATATTTATGTCACCAGAGCATGAACTGTCATAGGGAAAAGATCATCATACATCAATTTTAGGATGCAAGTGTATACAGCGCTCAGACCGATCTACCCACTAATGAATGCACGAAAATCTCACAATGCTGTTCATGACTGAGATTTGCTGCCTAGGTTCTGTATATAGCCCATGCCCACTGCTGATAAAAAGTTATACTTGCTTATGTTATTCGACAGCCTGCCATCAGATCCGTGTAGAACTATAATATTAGGTGCAAGATACAAAATGTTTACATAAATTCGGAAGGCGGATTGTGTAGCCGACTAAAACAATTTGGATTCATGCTGGATTATGACGAGACCTGTCCAAAAGTGAATACGGATCTTCAGGCTTACTACATATGAAATATGATGCGTGTCATGAACTCCACTCCCACTTTGTTGGGGTGGGTTGCATGGGTTTGGTTATCGTTATCTAGAGGTGATCGCCTACGGTGTAATTTGCACGGAGCGAGTAAATAGCAATAGAAATTGTGAAATTTACAGGTGGAATAGATAAAGATAATCAAACCCATGTAACCCACCCCAACAAAGTGGGAGGGAGTTCATGACAAAGTGGGCGCTCGTCTAGGGATCGAAACATTTGTATTCGAGTAAAAAGGTCTGAGGAAATATAGAACAGAAAAGCGATAATTGCAATAGTACTTTTCAAGAAATAGCGATCAGAGTGAATCGAATCATTGCCTGCTTATTATATATATATATATTGTGCGTGCAATTTTCTTGTCATTTGTTTTCATATTGTGATGAAAATATTGTAAGACATTGATGCAATTTCCCTTGTGCTCGGGTCGTATTCGATATTCGTGAAGTGAGAAAAAATTTACCTTTGTATTCTCTTGGGAGAGATAGTCAGGCCAACCCTGCAGCAGTAAATTTCGCCTTGTTAGTGTGTAAGCGTTACGCTAATTTGGGGAGAGACATTTCAGTGGGGGACTGCCGGTTTATTGACTGTTGGTGCAAAGGTTATTCTGGGTTAATTGAGTAGGGCCATACAAGAAATAAGGTAAACAAGTGTGGGGCTATCTCGTAGTAGGGCAGTAAAACTTGAATGTAGGTAAAAGAACTTAATTCTTGTGTCACTGTATAAGTGGTCAAAGATGGCGACAGACAGACAGTTGATTAGGGAATTCCGGTCGATTGGACAAGAGGAACTAGGGTACGAAGGGGCCCAGTTAGCGGAATTTAGTGAGCGGAGTGTTAGAGAGCACAAAGAACAACTAGCAGCTGAGCGCGAACGAGAGAAAGACAGACAAGCAGCGGAACAAGAGAAAGACAGACAAGCAGTTGAGCGCGAACGAGAGCTCGAACTAGCCAGATTGCAGGCCGAAGAGAAAGCCAGAGAACGTGAACATATGTAACGCCATGGAGAGGCTGAGTCCAGAAGGGGTGAAGACTCAAAAGAACGTTCAGGACCCACAAGTAGGCGATCTGAAGACAGGCGGCCAATACAGATCACCATGCCCATGTTCAACGATAAGGACGAGATCATTGACAATTTTTGACACAGTTCGAAAAGTTCGCACTGGTTCATCAGCTACCCAAAGACCAGAGGGCTATCAATGTTTCGGCATTCTTACAGAGAGCCGCGAAAGACGTCTACCACAATATGACGCCGAACGAGGTAGACGACTACGACGCTCTGAAGAAAGCGCTACTACGGCACTATGAGCTGTCGGCGGAAGCGTTTCGGAAACTCTTTAGAGATTCGTCGAAAAGAGGAACAGGAACCAGTGGAGTTGACTAACACAGCGGTAGCTACGGTAAATGGTGAGAGGGCAAAAGTACTGTTTGATATTGGTTGTAGTTATCCGGCCTTGGTAGATAGTAGGTATGTCAAGCCTGGGGATTATACAGGCGAGACGGTTGAAGTCCAGTTTGCTAACCGGACGAAAGATTCGCTCCCGGTTGTTAACACAGACCTTGATTCGCCGTATGTAAAGGGGCGAATTCAAGCAGCGTGTTTGTCGGGACTGTCTCATGACGTGATATTAGGGTGTAGGTATGTGTTGCCACAACCTAACCCTATGACGTGTACACCTGTACATGTGGGGTCCGCTGAGACGAGGGCTATGAAGCGAAGGTCAGGGTCAAAGCCGCTAAAACCCACGACTTCGCCCATAGACAATATGCTACCTGGCGAGTTGAAGAAACTTCAAAAGGAAGATTTGTCTCTCAACAAGGTACGCAGGTAGGCAGAAGAGGGGTCCATACGGAAATCGCCAGACGGCGAGGTGAAGTTTGCGACGAAACGCGGTATTTTGTATCGGAACGCCAGGAAAGGGACCGATACGTTTAAGCAAGTTGTTATGCCTATAGCGAAACGAGCAGAAGTGCTTAGGCTGGTACACGAGGGTCTCCTTGGAAGCCACATGGGCGTGGCGAAGACCAGAGAGAGGTTGGTGAGGGAATTCTATTGGCCAGGTGTGTATGGGGATGTTAGGAGGTTCTGTTTGTCGTGTGACAAGTGGGAGCGGGTGGCACCTATGACCTCCCATCGCCCAGTGCCACTAGGAACCACCCCACTGATTGACGAACCTTTCTCGAGGGTGGCGATGGACCTAGTAGGTCCGATAAAGCCGGCGGCAGAAAGCGGTAATCGTTATATATTAACGATAGTAGATTACACCACCCGGTACCAGGAGGCCGTGGCCTTGAAAACCATTGACTCAGTCACAGTGGCTGAGGCCTTGTTAGGAGTTTGATCGAGAGTTGGTGTCCCGGATGAGATACTGACGGACCAGGGGACGCAGTTTATGAGCCAGGTGATGGAAGTGGTAAATAGGTTACTGTCCATTAGACACCTGACAACTACCCCGTATCATCCGCAGTGCAATGGTTTGGTGGAGCGTTTCAATGGAACTTTGAAACAGGCTCTGAAGAAGCTCTGTGAAGGTCAACCCAGGGACTGGGATCGATACCTTCCGGCGATACTTTTTGCGTATCGAGAAGTTCCACAGGCTAGTTTAGGTTTTTCACCTTTTGAATTAGTTTATGGGAGGACAGTCAGGGGACCCATGGCTATATTAAAACAGATATGGACTGATGAGCATGCATCCGAGGAAGTGCGAACAACATACTAGTATGTTGTTGATCTACGCAACAAGCTAGAAGAGGTTTCTAAATTGGCTCAGAAGAATCTCTGCGACGCAAGGGGACGTCAAGCCAAATTTTACAATAAAAAGAGGGGCCCCGAGTGGCCGAGTGGTCTAAAGCGCTGACCGTTACGGATCACTGCCATCTCACCTCTGTCTGCGTGAGTTCGAGTCCAGACTCGGCTAAC